>JAULKO010297928.1:0-33780 GCA_032356045.1 Mediaster aequalis | reverse complement strand
TTCGCCCCCTACGTCGGCCGAGAACTGCTACCCGGCACACAGGCGCAATCAGACGCAGCGTTGGACGATGCTATTCGCGAGAACGTCGAAAGTGCCTATCATCCTTGTGGCAGCTGTCGCATGGGCCAAGATACTGATTCAGAAGCGGTTGTTGATCCGTTTTGTCGGGTGATTGGCGTTAACCATTTATACGTTGTCGATAGCTCTATCTTTCCCACGATTACCAATGGTAATCTCAATGGCCCCACTTTGATGGTAGCCGAGAAAGCCGCCGATCATATCTTGGGAAATAATTTGCTACCCCGTCATCAAGAAATTCCTTGGATAAATCCGAACTGGCAAGATAGTGATCGCTAAAACCAGCTGAGATTACTACCTCATCCGGTCTATTGCAGAAAGATTTAAACCACGGAATACACGGAAGGGCACGGAAATAATTTGGTGAGACGCCCAATTTTGGCGGTCTCACCAGCCTCGTTCCCTACGTTTTCGCCTTGCTACAAAGCAAAAATATTCGCCTACGCCATGGTCTCAACTTAAAGAATGAATTTTGGAGAAGCGGGCACGCATTTAATGAGGATTACAAAATTTGAATTTATTCAGTGATAGAATGCAACCTGAACACATGCTCTGCCTAACAAAGCACTCCAGCGGACGGGCACGCTGTCGCTGCTTCTGGTCGTTAGGCTGATGAACCGATGGAGGCAGAAAATATCTTGAATAATAACCAAACGCACTGTCCTAGAAGGGAGAAGGTCCTTCGGCTTTTGGACTACCTGACGCAATTCACTCGTCTTCGTTCAAAGATGATACGTAGCATTGACGACTACGAAAAGTTCTTTTGGGTGTCGAATGTTCCGCGTGAACGGGGTTGCTTCACCCAAGCATGGAGCACCGATGAGGAGCACGAATTTGATAAATGGATTGAAGTGCAAAATCGGCCTGAGCCGGAGTTTCCTGCCGTTCCCGCTTGTTGCGAAGGTTGGGTGGATCGGCCTTCACTCCGCAAGAAGAACGACCTGCCCGAGCTTCACTCGGAAATCACCCGACAAATCTCCGATCCTGCTCGGCCTGAGAATTCGGACCAGCCAGAAACCATTCCGTCCCTCAAACGCCTTGCAGATTATCCTGAAATTCAACAAGCATGGGATACCTATGTCGAAGACGAGTGGCTACCGTGGACGGAAGAACACAATACGTGGGAAAAAGTCCACGAGGCTTACTCCAAACTTTTTGCTATTCATCAAGAACTCCGCCTTGGTGAGGAATACGAACTTGTACTCAGTTTGGGTCTGCTAAACTGGCAGACACCCATCGGCCAGCGAGTCCGACGTCACTTGATTGTTGCTGACGCCACACTGGAGTTTGATGCTCGTTTGGAAAAATTTACCGTTCGACCTCATACTGAGGGTGCCAAATTACGTCCCGAACTTGATATGCTGGAAATCAATGAGCAACCAGCGTATGCGGAGAAAACAGCGAAGGATTTACTGATTGATGCTGATGACAATCCGTGGGAAAAGAGTTGTGTTGAAGGTGCGCTTCAAGCCTTAGTGCATTCGATTAACCCGCCAGGCGACTATGACGCCACCCTAGAGACGAAAAGCATTCGAGCTTCGAAAAAGCCTATTGTGGAATACGCTCCCGCCTTAATCCTGCGGAAACGCTCCGCCAAAGGTCTTACCGAAATTTTGAGAAAAATCAAAGAGAAAATCGAAAGTGGCGAGAACATTTCAGGGGAATTCGCTAAGCTCGCGGGGATTCACCCGAATAATGATTGCGAATCGACGGACGTACCGGAGGAAACCAAAGCCGAATTTGCTGGGGAAGTTTTCTTTCCAAAGCCATCGAACGATAAGCAACGCCGCATCGTTGATAAGATTCAGGTGGCAAACGGTGTGCTTGTGCAAGGGCCGCCCGGCACCGGAAAATCCCATACCATCGCCAATCTGATCTGCCATCTGCTTGCCACAGGACAGCGAACACTCATCACAGCGAAAACGCCACGTGCGCTTCAGGTTCTTGAAAATCTTGTGCCTAGTGAATTACGGCCTCTTTGCATCAATCTGCTTGGCAGCGGGTTAGAGGAACGCCGATCACTCGAATCCAGCGTTGGCGGCATTCTCCGTAAGACTGAAGAATGGGACGAAGAACATGCCAAGCGTGAGCAAACGGAGTTTGAAGAGAAACTGCAGAAACTTCGCGAGGAGAAAAGCAAGGTCGACCGACAACTCCGAGAAATCCGAGAATCCGAAACGTATAAACAGTCTATCGCGGAGGGAGCTTATCAAGGAACAGCGGCTAGCATTGCCAAAGATATGGACCGTGATCGAGCCACCTACGAATGGCTCACAGATTCCGTTTCTTTGAACATGACCTGTCCAATGACTAAAAACGAAGGCTTGCCCGCTCTCTTTGAATTGCGTCAGTTCACGCCGGAGAAGCGCCAAGAATTGGGTTTTACATGGCCCGAATCATTGCCATCTCTCGGAGACTTTGCCAATCTTGTGGAAGAGGAGAAAAGTGTAACTCAAGAAGAGCAAAATTTAGCACGCGAGTCCGATGAACGCATCGCTAATCTGTTGAAAAAAAACAATTCTCAGGTCGTCAAGGCGGTTCATGATGCTTTCTCCAATTTTCGGGGTACTCAGAGAAAATTGCTCGCAACGTCGCATTCATGGATGAGCTATGCCTTGCGTGATATCCTGAGTGACAGTTCCCCCCTGTGGTATGAATTTCTAAGCGTTACGCGAGATTCTATTGCGTCAATTGAAGGGATTGTTAAGGTTGCGGATGAAATCCAAATAGAGCACCCGGAATCTACCGACCTCAGGTCGTTGTATGAAGATGCTCGCAAACTGAAAGAGCACATGGAGAATGGTGGGAAGCTAGGTTGGGGAATATTACGGCCCAAGTTGGTAAAAGAAAGGCTTTATGTAATCAAGACTATACGGGTCAACGGGGCCCCCTGTTCCACTGTTGAGCATTTCTCAAATCTTGCGAACGCGATACAAGTTCGTGTTGAATGTCAAAAGGCATGGAATTTTTGGAAAGGGCACAGTAAGGAGGTTGAAGGGGCGTACGCTTTGCAATTGGCCGAGTTCAAAAGGTTGCGCGACACACTCGAAAGAGCCTTGGCACTTGAAGAATTCGTTGTCAAATGTCGTGAGGCAATGAAGGAATGTTCAGGCATGGATGAGCCCGTATGGACCGACGAATCTCAGACTGAGAGAATTGTCTCTTCGTGTCTTCTTGTAGAGGTCCGTACCCGAAAGCAGCTTGCCACCGAGAAAATCCAGAGCATTGAGGCACCGATATCTCAAATGGTCGCCAATGACCAACACCGCACACATTCGGTGACAAAAAAATTGCTGAGTGCCATTCATAGCCGTGACAAGGATAGTTTTAGGTGGTGTGCGGATGAGATTCAGTCTTTGAAAATGCAGCACCAGAAACTTCAAAGGTTGGATGAATATCTCTCTAAACTGCGCCAACATCTCCCGCAGTTCACGAGTTCCTTGGAAAAAACCTGCAATAATCCACATTGGGAGAAACGAGTCCAGCATATTGGCGACGCTTGGCATTGGGCTCAAGCGAGATACTGGATTGAGGATTACATCCAGCAAGGAAAGGTTCCAGAACTCACCAAACGTGCCAAGCAGGTAGAAGACGATATAAACCGCACCATCGAGAATCTTGCCTCGATTCGCGCCTGGTCGTTTTGTTTTTCTCGCCTTGAGGAAGATCATCGTCGCCACATGGAAGCCTGGCAACATTCCATGAGGCGGCTTGGCAAGGGAACAGGGAAGCATGCACCACACCATCGTCGTGAGGCTCGAAAACACCTAAATAAATGCCGTGAGGCTGTTCCAGCGTGGGTGATGCCACTTGATCGTGTTTGGGATACGGTGCATCCCGAATCCGGTATATTCGATGTGATTATCGCTGACGAATCTTCGCAATGTGGTGTTGAGGCACTTCCCTTATTCTATCTCGGCAAGAAAATATTGATTGTTGGGGACGACAAGCAAATCAGCCCGGAAGCCGTGGGTTTGAATCGCGATGAGGTGCATCGCTTGAGTAGAGAGTTTCTTGACGATTTCGAGTTCAAATCGTCGTTCGATGCTGAGAGCAGCTTGTTCGATCACGGGAAGCATCTATACGGAAATAGTCACATCACGCTATGTGAGCACTTTCGCTGTATGCCGGAGATTATTCGTTTCAGTAACGATCTCTGCTATTCGGAAACGCCGCTGATTCCCTTGAGGCAGTATGGCCCGGATCGGTTGCTACCGCTGGATCATGTTTTTGTGGACGGCGGGCATCGCGAAGGCTCACAAAATAGAGTAATCAATCTTCCGGAAGCTGAAGCCATTGTCAAGAGAATCGCCGAAATGTGCGGCGATAGCCTATACAATGACAAGACAATGGGCGTGGTGGTTCTTCAAGGAACGGCGCAAGCAGATTTAATCAGAGAGCAATTGCTCGAGAAATTAGGTGCCGAGGAAATGGAACGGCGGCGTCTAGTCTGCGGTAATCCCTATAACTTCCAGGGTGACGAACGAAACATCATGTTTCTGTCGCTCGTCGTGGCAACCAATGAAAAAATTGGACCTCTCACAAAGCCGGCAGACGAGCGACGTTTTAATGTCGCGGCAAGCCGTGCGTGTGACAAGATGATTCTTTTCCATTCCGTCACTTGTAATGATCTCAGCCCTTCATGTTTGCGCCGACGGCTACTCGATTTTTTCGAGAATACGAAGCCGCAAGAGATTGCTGGGATTGAGCGGAATGAACTGGAGCGGCGAGCGGTTCAAGACAACCGAAGTATTATAGATGCTCCCACGCCATTCGATAGTTGGTTCGAAGTTGACGTTGCTTTGGAATTACTTCGCAAGGGCTTCATTGTGCAGTCCCAGCACAAAGTTGCGGACAAACGAATTGACCTAGTGGTTGAGGGGGGACAAGTGCGGCTGGCGGTCGAGTGCGATGGCGACCATTGGCATGGGGCCGACCGTTATGAGGAAGACATGCATCGTCAACGAAAATTGGAACGATGCGGTTGGAATTTCTTCCGTGTGAGAGAATCGGCTTTCTATGCCAATAAAAAGGACGCCCTTGCGGGACTCTGGCAAACGTTGGAGGAGCAAGGTATTTTGCCGAATTATTCAACCCTGAAAAAGAATGCAACTGACTGATTTTCTTAATATAAAACTGTAAATATTGGTGTCATACCAACCAGTTTATGCTAATATACTTATTATTTTCTGGTCGTTTTGTTCAACCATAGGCTATCCATTAAAGGGGAATTACGGGGACATGAATACCGTAGGGGTGACCCTTGTGGGCACCCAAAATATCCCCAACTACAATCAGGGCAACCACAAGAGATTGCCCCTACTATTAATGTTACTGATAATGATTAATCTATCATGGTCTATCGTGGTAGCGTTGTAGCGTTGTAGAGACGCAAGATTTTGCGTCTCCAGAAGCTTTGGCTTTACTGTCTCTAACGGATAACCCAGCACCTCGCTTGAACACGGCTGTAGAGACGCCCAATTTGAGACCATTGCATAGGGGGGCGTGGAGGGCGTTGATATGGTGGTTGGGATGGCAACAATAACAATATAAATGAGTGCGATTAAAAATTAAAATGACCATTATTTGACCAAATGAGGCCGTATTTGGGCTATTTTCCCCTACTTTTCTTACTATTTTCCGATTCTTTACACAACTTGCCTACCTTTGTACAAAGTCAAGCCGCGCTTTAGATTGTACGCGATTGATTTCAACACCCCTTCCGCTCTCACTTTGCCCAGACCGATTAACAAATTAGGGCTTTTGCTGTTGCTTCAGGTTGTCTAGTGCTTGCTGAAAACGCTGAAAGCCTTCCTCTACGTCGATCAGTGGAATGTTTAACGCTGGCGCAAAGCGTAGTGTGTTAGTCGCCGCTGTAATGATGATTAATCCAGCATCCAAGGCAGCCGCCACAACATCTGCCAAACGCCAGCCAGACGCCATGTCACAGCCAATCCATAACCCTGCTTGTCGTATCTCACTAAAGCAGTGGTAATTTGACTGTATGGTCTGTAGGTGGTGGGTAAACTGTTGAGCGCGCTCCTTCACGCCAGCCAAAAAACCATCCGCTAACAAGGCACTCATCACCGTATGGGCAGCGCGCGCCGCCAGCGCATTGCCACCGTAGGTTGTCCCATGTGAACCAAGCGGTAGGGCGGCAACAACCTGATGACCAACCAATGTCGCTGCGACCGGAAAGCCGCCACCTAGCCCTTTCGCTGATGTTAGTAGATCGGGGATAACATCGCCGTTCATGTAAGCATATAAAGCCCCGGTCCGACCGGCGCCACTTTGCACTTCATCGTATATCAATAAAGCATTGTGCTTGTCTGCCAAAGCGCGCAACCCGCGTAAGAAATCAGCCGTTGCGATTTGAATGCCGCCTTCTCCTTGTACGGGCTCAACAATAATGGCACAAACCGTATCGTCCATTTGTACTGCCGCCGCCGATAAATCGTTGAATGGCGCAAAGCGAAAGCCAGGCGTCAGTGGTCCGAAGCCATCACGGACTTTCATCGG
Source organism: Mediaster aequalis (assembly GCA_032356045.1). NCBI lineage: Eukaryota > Metazoa > Echinodermata > Asteroidea > Valvatida > Goniasteridae > Mediaster > Mediaster aequalis. Next base: position 27,183 of record JAULKO010297928.1, on the reverse strand, counting down.
CTCGGTTGCCGCCATCGCCATTCCAACACGGCCGTGAAAGCTACCCGAAAAAGAAAGTATGTGATATTTGTCTGCAACCGCCAAAACCCCATGCCGTCTGGCCAACTTAATCGCCGCTTCGTTCGCTTCCGTCCCGGAATTGCTCAGAAATACTCGCTCAGCAAAAGTATGGTCGACGAGCATACGAGCCAAATTAACAGCCTCGGCGTTGACATGTAGGTTTGATAGATGCATCAGCTGCGCTGATTGCTCACTAATCGCCGCCACTAATGCCGGTGGGCAATGCCCTAATGATAAAACCGCAATGCCACCGCCAAAATCAACGTAGTCACGCCCCTGCTCATCCCAAACACGAGAACCGGCCCCGCGAATAAATACCGGTGCTGGCGGGGCATAGGTCGGGAGAATGAGCTGATTATAATCTTCTCGTATCGTTCTCATCCCACGCCTCCTGATCGCCTCGCCTTATCTATTGCCAACACCGAAACGAGGAGTTCTTCCATCGCGGCCAGCGGCCACTGTGTCGCCGCATCAGATGTCGCTTGCTCTGGTGTCGGGTGCGTCTCTATGAATAATCCAGCAACACCAACGGCCGCCGCCGCCCGCGCCAATGGTGCCACCATCTCACGATAACCTGACGTCTGAGCGCGACCACTTGGCTGTTGGGCTGAATGGGTGGCATCAAAAACAACTGGACAGCCGGTTTGACGCATCCAGATTAGAGAACGCATATCAACAATTAACTGATGATAACCAAAACTGACTCCCCGTTCACAAACGAATAATTGCTGACAACCGGCTGAACGCGCTTTATCCACCACATGAATCATATCTTGCGGTGCTAAAAATTGCCCTTTCTTAATGTTCATGGCACGACCGGTTTCGGCACAAGCGACAATCAGGTCGGTCTGCCGACACAAAAAAGCAGGAACTTGTAACAAATCAACAACACTCGCAACGACCGCCGCTTCCTGCGGAAGATGAACATCGGTTGTGACCGGGATGTTGTAGGTCTGTCTCACTTGCGCCAGAATGTCCAATCCCTTGTCCAAACCGACACCACGACCGCTCGCCGGTGACGTCCGGTTCGCCTTGTCATACGACGACTTAAAAATAAGCGGTACATTCCACTTGGTGGATAGACCTTGTAACGCCTCAGCCACTTCCATCACTAGCTGGCGCGACTCAATCGCACAAGGCCCAGCAATCAAAAACAGCGGCGCATCAACGGCTAAAGAAGGAAGTACAGGGGCCGGATACTCTGCCATTATTTTGCCGCTGTTGCCTGTACAAAGCTTTCAAACAGCGGATGGCCATCCAGCGGTGAGGAGGTAAATTCAGGATGAAATTGAACACCAAAAAACCAAGGATGAGTCGGCAGCTCAATCGCTTCAATCAAGCCCTCTTTATTGACTGCCGAGAAAACCATACCCGCCTCTTCTAGTCTCTGCCGATAGCGAGTATTGAATTCATAACGATGACGATGACGCTCAACGATTTTGTCTTGTTGATAGATGTCACGCAAGCGACCCGAGACAACACATTCCTCTCCGCCTAGACGCATCGTCCCGCCAAAATCGTCGTCAGGAAAGTGCTGACGAGCGGCGCCATCTTGCTGCCATTGCGTTATCATGGCAATGACTGGGTGCGGTGTGTCCGGTGCTAATTCGGTGCTATCAGCATCGTCTAATCCAGCGCAATGTCTGGCAAAATCAATCAGGGCAACTTGCATACCAATGCAAATACCTAAAAATGGAACCTGCTGCTCACGGGCATAACGGGTGGCTAGCAACTTGCCTACAACCCCGCGCAAACCAAATGCGCCAGGGATTAAAATAGCATCGTATGTTTGCAACTGAGTGCTGACATTATCGGTCGTTATTTGTTCTGAATCTAAGTAAGCGATATCCACTGTCGTTTTTTGCTGTACCCCCGCATGATACAGTGCTTCCGTTAACGATTTATAAGAATCCGTCAGCGACATATATTTACCTACGAGTGCCACCGTTATTTGTCTCGTTCGATGTTGTCGACTCTTGGCAAAGTTTTCCCACGGCGATAAATTGGCCGGGGCTGGATTCATCTGTAGCACCTCACAAACCGCTTGGTCAACCCCGTCACGACTGTACAGTTGCGGCAACGAGTAGACACAATCCACATCGGGCGCCGCGAAAACACGACCATCACGAACATTGCCAAAAAGCGCAATTTTGCGACGATTTTCATCCGATATTTTATCGCCTCGACACAACAAAATATCGGGTGCAATACCAATTTCTCGTAATTCGCGCACGGAATGTTGCGTTGGTTTTGTCTTGTGCTCACCGGCCGACAAAACGTAAGGCAATAAGGTAACATGAATAAAGCAGGTCTCTCCCGGATTTGTCTCCAAGCGCATTTGCCGAACCGCCTCTAAAAATGGTAACGACTCAATATCACCGACGGTACCACCTATCTCAACAATAACGACATCGTCATCGGCTGAAACCGCACGACCAATAAACGTCTTTATTTCATTGGTCACATGTGGAATGACTTGCACTGTCCGCCCTAAATAATCACCGCGCCGCTCACGTCGCAATACCGATTCATAAATCTGACCGGTTGTAAAATTATTCGAACGACTCATCCGACGACCAACAAAACGTTCGTAATGGCCTAAATCTAGATCGGTTTCTGCACCGTCGTGTGTAACGAAAACTTCACCGTGTTGAATCGGACTCATCGTACCAGGATCAACATTAATGTATGGATCTAACTTCAGTAAATTAACTTTTAACTGACGCGCTGCCAAAACAGCACCGAGTGATGCCGCGGCGATTCCTTTACCCAAAGAAGAAACAACACCCCCCGTAATAAAGATATACTTACTCATCTTAGTGGCTGCCCGCTTCCGTCAATCGCCTCCAACACATTCAACCGTTATTTTTTCGAGGTCGCACGGCGCGGCGCAAACTCAAAAGCAATCTTGCCGCTTTTATCGTTTAAATTCATGGTTAACTTTGCCTTGAATGGACGGCGCGTCCTTTTGGAAATAAACTTTTCTAAAAAGCTGGTTTTACCTTCGGTCAGCAATAACCGAGCTTGCTCATGCGTTATTTCTTGTTGCAAAACTTGACCACCCAATGAAAAATCACACGCTGCCTGATCACCGATTGATCGCTGACAGAGATAACGCCCATTAACATCACGTACATCAGCTTCACATTTCGGACAAGGGCCGATAATCACTTTGTCAGCCAGATCGGCTTCTGTCAGCGTTGACGCTTTCTGACTGTCACCAAAATCAAATGTCGCCCGCCATTGATCGTCTTCATTTTTCTGTAAGCAAATAGTCGCTGAAAATTCACGACCCAGACGACTACGGAATCCTTCCAGCTCACCGGTTCGATGATCACGCAGTAATGTCTCCACTTCTTCCTGTGATAACTCACGACCTGCCATCGCCTTCCAGATAAAGAAAGGACAAGATGAACAGGAAAAACGACGGTGACTTTCTCGCATTTCGCCCTGACAAGCCGGACACGGTGCCGTCAATATGGAAAAGTCGCCAGCAACCGCTTCAACGTCGCCACAACTTTTGGCCGCATCAATTAAAGACGTGGTCATCTGACGAATTCCCTGCATAAATGACTGACGATCCATATCCGCTTTCTCTATCCGTCGTAATTGGTATTCCCACTCACCCGTCAGTGATGGGAGGGTCAATGCATCCACTTTCAGTGCGGATAACAAACGTAATAATGAATCTGCCTTCGGCGTTGCTATCAAATCGCGCCGATCTCGAATCAAATAACGCTCTTTCAATAATCCTTCAATAATTGAAGCGCGGGTTGCTGGCGTCCCCAAGCCACGCTCGCGCATGGCCTCACGTAGCTCCTCGTCTTCCACTCGCTTGCCCGCTCCCTCCATTGCTGATAGTAAGGTGGCTTCGTTGTATCGTGGCGGTGGTAGCGTCACTTTTTCTTTTTCCGCAATCTCCTCTATCGGCACCTTTTCATTCTCTTGCACCGGAATAATAATCGTATCTTTCGTTACCTGTGCGGCTACCGCTCGCCAACCAGCCTCTTGTAATATCCGCCCCTTAGTGATGAAACAGTGCTCCCCCACTTGCGTCCGACGCTCAGTAACCAGAAAACGCGCGATTGGAAAAAAGACGGCGACAAAACGACGAACGATTAAATCATACAGTTTGCTTTCGTTATCTTTCAGTGAAGCCCTCTCGCCGGTCGGAACGATGGCAAAGTGGTCTGACACTTTAGCATTATTGAAAACACGCTTACCGGCTTTGCCAACCCACCCCTGTTCCAATACTTGCTGCGCATGATGACCGATTGTCGCATCGCTTGTCAGTGCCGACAAGGTTCTTGTCACCGTTGATGGATAGTCTTCGGGCAGTGCTCGTGAATCGGTACGGGGATAGGTGATTAGCTTATGCCGCTCATATAAGGCCTGCGCAATCGACAGTGTCGAACGGGCGGAAAAGCCAAAACGGGCATTGGCGTCGCGTTGTAAGCTGGTTAAATCAAACAGTGGAGGCGGTGCTTCGGTCGCTGGTTTTTTCGTCTCGGTAACCACTCCTATCTTGCCAACCAGACAATCAGCAAGGATACGATCAACCTCCTGACGAGAGAAAATACGTTCTGGTTTTTGTGGCGCTTTCTTATCAGCGACCGCCGTCCAGATTCCTTCATAACAGCCGGCTTCTGCCTTGAATTGGGAATAAATTTCCCAGTATTGTTGTGGCTCGAACGCTTTAATATGACGCTCTCGTTCAACAATAATTGCTAGCGTCGGCGTCTGTACCCGACCAACGGTCGTTAGAGAAAAACCACCGGCCGTTGAGTGTAGGGCTGTCATTGCCCGCGTGCCATTAATACCAACCAGCCAATCTGCCTCCGATCGACAAATGGCCGCGTGCCTGAGCGGTTGCAAATCTTCGTGCGGTCTAAGCCCCTCAAAACCACGCCGAATGGCCGTCGGAGTCATTGAACGTAACCATAAACGCTGAATCGGTTTGGCCGGCTTCTTTTTCCCCTCGGTAAGATAGCGGACTAGATTGTGAAAAATCAACTCTCCTTCTCGCCCGGCATCACAAGCATTGATGATTGATCCGACATCTTTCCGGTTGTATAACCGCGTTAGTACTCTCAATCGTTCTGCTGTTGATTTAATCGGCCTTAACTCAAAATAATCCGGTAATACCGGTAAATTCTGTAGCGACCATTTGCCGCGCTTTACCTCAACCCCCTCTGGTGCAATTATCTCTAGTAGGTGGCCAACCGCTGAGCTGACGATATATTTTTCTCCTTCGTAGCAATCTTTCCCTCGCGTTAACCCCCCCAATGCTCGGGCAATGTCAACAATCACGGATGGTTTTTCCGCTACCACTAAAATTTTATCACTCATTGGTTACGTTACTTTACGGAAGCTCTGATTAATACGAGTACGTTTCACGAACGAAAGGGTGTATTTTTTAGGCAACAGCGAATATTGGACAGATTGAACGAGATTCTGCCTGAAAAATAAGCTGTTTATAATATTGGTAGGATGTGCTTGCATTAATCAGAGCTTTCTATACGTCAAGATTCATCACATAACGAGCATTTTCACTGATAAATTTTTTCCGAGGTTCAACAATATCACCCATCAACATCGAAAAAATTCTATCCGCTTCTTGCGCGTCTTCCATCGTTACCTGCAATAGCCGTCTATTTTCAGGGTTCATCGTCGTATCCCACAGCTGTTCTGGATTCATTTCTCCTAATCCTTTGAAACGCTGCATTGACAATTCACCACGTGCTTTATCAAATAATTTATCCACCGCTTGTGGAAAATCATCAACTGACCATAAAACCTTTTTCTCGTGCTTGACCGTGGCCGGTTGCCGAATAATCAAGACCAATGCTTCCGCAATAGTCAATAGCCGACGATAATCGGTGCTGTTTAGAAAACGGGCGTTAATGGTCGAGCTTTTTCGCAACCCTTCTTGGTTACGAATAACCTGAATGGAGAATAAGCCCTGTTCGTCTCGTTCCTGTAACTGAAAGGATAATGTTTCGTCTGTTATGCTATTCAACCGAGAGCACGCATCAGTGGCTTTTTGTTCGTCTTGTAAATCGGTTAACGAGGGCGATAAGTTCATCAAAGCGAACATTGCTTCTTCGTCTATCAGACGACCGTAGCGACTAATGTATTGCTTGGCTTCTCGCCATAAAATCACTTGTTGTTCAAATAAATCAGCGGACAATGATTCGCCGTTAGCCTCGTAGCTAATCTCCGATAATGCTGCCTTGCTGAGAAAATTATCTAACTCTGTATCGTCGAGCAAAAAACGTTCTTGTTTTTTATATCGGACCTTGTACAGCGGTGGTTGTGCCAGAAAGATACAACCGGCCTCAACCAATGTGGACATCCGCCGAAAGAAAAAAGTCAGTAATAGGGTACTGATGTGAGCACCATCAACATCCGCATCAGTCATAATAATAATGCGCCGATAACGGACTTTATCTATCTCAATATCGTCGCCGTCTTTATCCAATCCCCCGATTACCGTACAGAGAGAAATTATTTCCTGCGATAAGAATGCCTTACTTTTATTCGCTTTCTCAACATTCAGTATTTTTCCACGCAATGGTAGTACCGCTTGAAAACGCCGGTCTCTCCCTTGCTTGGCCGAACCACCGGCTGAATCTCCCTCAACCAAGAGCAATTCGCTTTTCATCGGATCTCGTTCCTGACAATCTGCCAATTTGCCGGGTAAGCCGCCGCTATCAAAAAAACTTTTCCGCCGCGTCATCTCCCGTGCTCGCCTAGCCGCCTCTCGTGCTTGCGAGGCTTCTATAATTTTTCCACATAAGGCTTTCGCGTCAGCACTGTTCTCTTGTAGAAAGTGCAATAAACTGTCAGCAACAATGTCTTCAACAACAGGACGGACTTCTGAAGAAACCAGCTTCTCTTTTGTTTGAGAGGAAAATTTTGGATCGGGTATCTTGATTGACAAAATACAGGTTAACCCTTCCCGCATATCCTCACCGCTGATTTCTGTTTTTATTTTCTTCGCCAGCCCTTCCGTTTCTATGTAGTTCTTCAGCGTCCTGGTCATCGCTGAACGGAGCCCGGTTAAATGGCTACCGCCGTCACGTTGTGGGATGTTGTTCGTATAACAAATAACATTTTCCTGATAAGAACTGTTCCACTGCATGGCAATTTCTACTTCCATATCATTCTGTTTTTGCTTACTGTAGAACATTTTCTTGTGAATCAATGTCCGCGTCTCATTCAAAAAATCAACGTATGATCGTAACCCACCTTCAAATATAAAAACTTCTACGTTGGCTTCAATTTGTCGTTCATCCAAGAAAGTAATTTTTAACCCCGGATTCAAAAAAGCCAGCTCACGAATCCGCCGGATGAGTATATCCCGGTGTAAGGTAATATCGCCAAAGACAGTGATGTCAGGCAGAAAGTAAATACTGGTGCCTAATTTCTTTTCTGCTATTGCCGTCTTTTCCATCGGTTTGGTCAGATGACCGCGAGAAAATTCAAGCGTATGAAGTGCTTTATCTCGCCAGACTATTAACCGTAATTTTTCTGATAAGGCATTGACAACGGAAACACCGACACCATGTAGTCCACCAGAGACCTTATAGGCGTCATTTTCAAATTTTCCACCCGCATGTAATTCCGTCATCACAACTTCTGCGGTCGGTCGTTTTTCCACCGGATGTTGTTCTACTGGGATACCACGGCCATTATCACTGACAGTGACCGACCCTTCTGGATGTAAAATAATATCTATTTGATCACAATAACCAGCCAATGATTCATCGACTGAATTATCAACAACCTCAAATACCATGTGGTGTAGGCCGGAGCCATCCCCCGTATCACCAATATACATACCCGGTCGCTTACGGACCGCTTCCAATCCTTTGAGTACTTTTATTTGCGAGGCACCATAGTCAGCAGACATGCATTTTTCTTTCTTTTTTAGAACAGTAATTTAATAGATTATAGACGGATTGGCATAACCACGTAGGAAAATAAATCTTTCTCTTTTTCATCGGTTGGTAGAATGAGTATGCTGCTAGTTACATCTAGCATTTTAATCTCTAGCATATCATCCTCTAGTACACCGAGAACATCCATTATAAAATGGATATTAAAGCCCGCTTCAAATTTCTCACCACTGTATTTGATATCTATCCATTCTGTGGAGACATCATTATCCTTGTTGGTCGTCTCAATACAGAGCTGATTCTCTTCAAATTTAAACATGATAATGGCGGTTCGATCGGATAAAGCCGTCACATGGCGCATTGCTAACTGTAATTTCTTCCGCTCTAGTGTTGCTATTTTGTCATTATTGCGTGGGATGACTGCCTGATAATCTGGATAATTTTCATCAATAATATTGGAGATTAACTCAAATTCATCTGATTTGAATTGAACGACTCGCTCACCAACACTAATTTCAATATCACCTTCTTCTTTTAGTCTTTGGATCAAAACGTCAACGGTTTTTTTGGGCAAAATATGTTTTGTTTCAGTCGCCGCTTTTAGTCTCATCACTTTAGCAGCCAAGCGGTGGCCATCGGTTGCAATAAAGCAAATACCATCTTGTTGTTGTTCCATCAAAACACCATTTAGGCTGACTCGGTGTGATTGCTGAGCAGCAGCATAGCTGACTTTCCTCAGTGAAGAAAGAATATCTTTGCAAGCGATTTTTTGTAATTTTTCTAAACTAACGGATTCACCTAACAGGGGAAGTTGATTACTTTGTTGAGTCACTAACTTAAAGACGGACTGACCAGAAACAATTTTAACTTGGTCTTCCTTGAATTGCATGTCGACGATTGAATCGGCATCAAAAGCACGCAGTATACTTTGTAATTTTGCCGCTGGTAATAGCTGTTCAAAGTCTTCATCGGCTTCAACGGTACAGCTGGCCGTTATTTGAATTTCGTGATTAGTTGCAATCATTGTGAGATGATTATCTTTTATCCGAAATAGGGCGTTACTCAGTATCGGGTTGATGCTTGTCATGGCTGTTGCGTCTTTGACACATTCCAAACAGCTGAGCAGTTGTTTTTGGCCGGCTTTAATATTCATATTAATATATTCCTATTATAAATAATAATGTGGGATAAACGAGTCGATAAACCAGAGAAAAACTATATTTACAAGGAATTGGATGTTTTTCTGGTGTTTTAAAAGTTGTTCAGAAGTCTTTTAATCTGATTAGAAAAAACGTACCAAACAAAGTTATTAACAATTTTTCACAACGTTGTCTAGTGACATTCCTCCTTAACAGACACTTCCAGATGACGTATTTCATCAGATAGAGTTTTATTATTTTTAATAGATTCTTCTATTTGACGACAGGAATGTAAGACAGTAGAGTGATTACGTTTACCAAAATGCTGACCGATATCGGGTAGACTCAGATTTGTAATATGTCGGCATAGATAGACAGCAATATGGCGCGGACGAGCAATGGAGCGATTTCTTTTCTTAGAAGAAAGATCTGAAACACGAACATTATAAAAACGAGCAACCGCTTCTTTAATAATGTCCGGATGGATAATGACATTGGCTTTTCCCATCAAATCAGCCAACGCTTTTCGACACAGACAGAGAGAGATTGGCATATTTTGAAATCTGGCCATTGCAGAGACACGTTTCAACGCGCCTTCTAGCTCCCGGACATTCGACTTGACATGTTCAGCAATAAAGCGAATAACTTCCTCTTCCAGTATAACTCCCCACTGCGAAGCTTTATGGTGGAGAATATCAGCCCGCAATTCAAATTCCGGTGGTGTAATATGTGTCGTAACGCCAGCGTTGAAACGCGATACTAAGCGTGAGGGTAAGTCCTTAATGTAAGAAGGAGAACGATCACAGGTAATAACAATTTCCTTACCTTCCTCGTAGAGTGCGTTGAAAAGGAAGAAAAATTCTTCTTGAGTTCTGAGCTTATCGCCACCGATATATTGAATGTCGTCAATAATGAGCATATCCAAATCTTGGTAACGAGTTTGGAAGCGAGTGTGTTGATTCAACCGGAAGGCGTGGACGACTTCCTTCATGAAAACTCTAGCGGTGACATATAAAACCCGTCTGTCTGGGTACTTTTCTGTATATCGGTTGCCAATCGCTTGAACGAGGTGTGTCTTACCCAGACCAGTGTTGCCGTAAATAAACAGCGGATTTATATTTCCCTCTCCCTCGGCAATTGTTTTTGCTGCTGCAAAAGGAATTTCGTTTGCTCGACCGAGAACAAATGAGTCGAAATTAGCGGCTCGTCTCAGCCCAGAATCTTTATCATTTCTTTTAGGAGAAGGTAAAAGAATTTGATGTGTATTGTCTATTATAGCCTCGTGTTTGGGATTAATTCTCTCCAAGTGATTATCTTCTACGATTTGATAGGAAAGGATAGGAATCCCTTGATAGTTAGTCTTTATTAAACCAAGCAAAGTCTTTTCGACGTTTTGTTTTAGCCACCGTTCAGTAGCATTATTAGGTGATATTAGCGAAAATGTATTTCCCTCTACTTTCAAAGAGACAGGCTTGATGAAGGCGTTGAAGCTGGTGTCATCAAACTCCTCACGAAAGCGAATAAGACAGTTTTCCCAAAAATTTTCCACAATTTTATCTTATGATTTTTCTGTGATGGTCATACTAACAGATTGATCGTGCGAATCGTAAGGCACAGCCGCAACCTGCTGGCAATAGAAAATAGGCGCACACGAAAACGCCCACGGTAATCCAGACAGGAATTTATCATAAAAACCGCCACCATAACCTAACCGCTTATTTTTCTGATCTATGGATACGGCTGGAATGATAAGAAAATCAAATAGTTGACTTGAAATGATAGGAGAGTCGTCAGCCGGCTCAGAAATCCCCTGATCGTTTTGGATAAGCGATTGACGGCTATCAAAAATATGAAAGCTCATCTGCTGATTGCTTAGGCTAATAACGCGAGGCAGACCGATGGTTCTATTTTTTTGCTGATAATGATGTAGGGCAGGCCAAATATCAACTTCTTCCGGCATGGGGGCAAAGGCAGCAATACAATCGGGTTGTCGTTGATCGAACAGGGCAATAAGCTGATCGCAGATGATCGAGGAAGCGCGCTCCCTAGCGATGGCACCCATGTCTCGCCGTTGACGAACAGTAGATTGTCGCAGTGCTACCTTTTGCTGCTTGATGACAGAATCGAACATACTAGGCCTATAGTTTTCTAGAACAGGCCGCTGATGTTGCCGTCATCGTCAATGTCGATATCCATAGCGGCGGGTCTTTTTGGTAGCCCCGGCATCGTCATTGTGTTACCGCCGAGCAAAATAATAAACTCAGCACCAGTATTTAGCCTAGCTTCAGACAGCAACAAACGTTTATCGCCTTGTGGAACGCCACGATGGCTCGCTTCGTTGGTGAAGGCGTATTGCGTTTTAGCAATGCAGATAGGATAGTGGCCAAAGTCCTCCTGCCAAAGACTGACATCTTTTTCCACTTGAGTAGAAGGATCAATATCAGCAACACCATAAATTTTTTGGGCAACCGCTCTCGCTTTTTCTAAGAGGGGCATGTCATCGCTGTATACGGACTTCATGGTTTTATGATTACCCTCGGTAAGCGCAACGACTTTTTCCGCCAGCGCCAGCGCACCTTGAGAGCCTTGCGCCCAATGCTGACAGACGATCAAATCAACCCCCATTTCCTGGCATAGCGAGGACAATAAGGCGGTCTCCGCCTCAGTGTCTTGAACGAAATGATTCAAGGCAACCACAACCGGCAAACCATAATGCGAGGTGATGTTACGCAAATGTTGACGAACATTGACAAAACCGCGACGAATCGCCTCGCAATCTTCTTTTCCGAGCTGATATTTGTCAACACCGCCGTGGTATTTAACCGCCCTTGCCGTAACGACTAAAACGGCTACGTCAGCCACTAGGCCGCTTTTTCGGCACTTGATATCAATAAATTTTTCAGCCCCGAGATCAGCCCCAAAACCCGCTTCAGTAACGACATAGTCTGCCATCTTTAATGCCATCCGCGTGGCTAAGACAGAATTGCAACCGTGTGCGATGTTGGCGAATGGGCCGCCATGAATAAAGGCCGGATTATTTTCTAAGGTTTGCACCAAATTTGGCTGTAGGGCATCCTTTAGCAGGGCAACCATAGCGCCAGCGACGCCGACGTCAGCGGCCGTTATTCGTCTTTTATCTTTGTCGTAGCCGACGGTAATTTGCGCAATACGACGTTTTAAATCAGCCATTGATTCAGACAAACAGAGAATGGCCATGACTTCAGAAGCGACAACAATGTCGAATCCGTCACCGCGGGAAAAGCCATTTGCTGCGCCACCCAAACCGACGACAATCTGTCGCAAGGCGCGATCATTCATATCAACTACTCGCCGCCAAGTAATGCGGCGGCTATCCAATTTAAGTTCGTTGTTGAGGCTATTACCGTGATGGATATGATTGTCAATAGTGGCAGATAGTAAGTTGTGTGCCAGAGAGATAGCACCAAAATCGCCAGTGAAGTGCAAATTAATGTCCTCCATCGGAACGACCTGAGCGTAGCCGCCACCAGCTGCTCCCCCTTTCATCCCGAAAACGGGGCCTAGTGATGGTTCGCGTAGGGCGGCGGCGGCATTTTTGCCGATAGCATTGAGTGCATCGGTTAGACCGACAGAGGTCGTTGTTTTTCCTTCACCCGCGGGTGTTGGTGTGAGCGCCGTAACCAAAATCAACTTACCATCCGCCTTACCACGGTGTTCCTGTAGCAACGATAACGGCAATTTCGCTTTATAATGACCGATTGGTTGTAAAGAAGCCGCTGACAAATTGAATTTATCTTTAGCAATATCTACAATCGGGCGCATTTTTGCTTGCTGGGCGATTTCAATATCTGATTTCGGTTGCATCGATGACATGTGTTTCTCCTCCATTTCTTCCGCTTTTTTGGGACAAAACCTGTGATGATACTTGAAAAGAAATGGAAAGATAAAATCATTGTTGTCGGTTTATCCGGCGGGGTTGATTCGGCGGTTGCCGCTTGGCTGTTGAGAGAATCAGGGGCGGATGTCCGCACCGTCTTTATGAAAAATTGGGACGACAGTGCTAAGAATGCGGCCTGTCATGACAAAGAAGATTTAATCAGTGCGGCGGCGGTAGCGGAAACGCTGGGACTAGACTTTGAGGTTATCCACTTTATTGAAACGTATCGTCGTTTGGTTTTTGAGCCATTTTTACGGGAATTACAGCGTGGTCGTACCCCTAATCCAGATGTTTTGTGCAACTCTCACATCAAATTCTCGGCTTTTCACGACTATGCGCAGCAACAGGGTGCGGTCGCTGTCGCCACCGGCCACTACGCTCGCATAACCAATTATAGGAATGCTTGGCAGCTGTGCAAAGGTGAAGATGGCGCAAAGGATCAGACTTACTTTTTACATCGGCTACGATCGGATCAGCTGGCGCGTTCGATTTTTCCATTGGGCGGGATGCATAAGTCGACGGTTCGCCAAATTGCCCACGCGCAGGGACTAAAAAATTGGTCACGCAAGGATAGTACGGGAATTTGTTTTATTGGTGAAGTGGCGTTTAAGTCATTTTTATTACGCTATCTACCTAAAACACCGGGCGATATTGTCGATGAAAAAGGGCATATTTTCGGTCAACACGATGGCTTACCGTTTTACACGATAGGACAGCGACGGGGGTTGCATATTGGCGGTGCTGACGGCCCTTGGTTTGTTGCGAATAAAGACTTGACAAGCAATACACTACAAGTCGTGGCGGGCAGTAGTCACCCGTTGTTATTCCGTCAGCAGGTAGAGATTGAAGATGTCCACTGGATTAGTGGTCAGCCGCCTCCGACGCAGTGGGTTTATGCGGCCCGTTTGCGCCATCAGCAGCAGCCAGCGAGTTGTACATTGACGCGAGCGACCGATCGCTGGGCGACGGTCGTTTTTGCGCAACCGCAGCGAGCACCAACGCCAGGCCAATATGCTGTTATCTATGACGGCAATCACTGTCTGGGTGGGGGCGTTATCGTTTGATGCTCGCCGCTTTGGTTTCACGTGAAACCAGCCGACTCGGTGCCAGAAGGAAAGCGCAGACAGTGGTAGAATGACTGATATGCATCGCATTTTATTAGTCGTAACGGGTAGTATTGCTGCCTATAAGGCGGTTGATTTGGTCCGTCTGTTAAGAGCACGGGGGTTGGCAGTGCAAGTCATGATGACCTCGTCAGCGACACAATTGGTTGGAGAAGCGACATTTCGTGCGATTTCCGGTCAATCTGTTCTGGTTGATGAATGGCGGGCGCCAACCAGTGCTGACGGCATGGATCATATTGCCGCGGCTCGGGCGTCTGATTTTTTGTTGGTTGCCCCGGCCAGTGCTGATTTTATTGCCCGCGCTGCTGCTGGTATGGCGAGCAATTTACCGTTGTCAACATTCTTGGCGGCGTCTTGTTCCCGTGCCATCGCGCCGGCAATGAATCAACAAATGTGGTTGGCAACGGTGACACAACGTAACGTTCGTCAATTGCGCGAGGACGGTGTCCGAATTTTAGGGCCGGACAAAGGAGATCAGGCTTGCGGTGAGGATGGCCCCGGTCGATTGCTGGCGGCGACTGATATCGTTGATTATATTATGGCCGAGTCGAATAGCCCGTGGTCCGGTAAGCGGGTTATTGTTAGTACGGGGGCGACGGTTGAGCCACTTGATGCTATGCGTGTTATCAGTAATAGAAGCAGTGGCCATCTGGGTTTTTGTTTGGCTGAGGCACTGGCGGGCTGTGGTGCTAGAGTTCAAATTATTGCCGGTCAGACGACCACACCAGAACCATTGGGAATTCCTGTGGTAAGAGCGTTTGATAATGCAACAATGCGGCAATCGCTGAGGACGGCAGTGGTCTCAGCGGATTGGTTTTTCTCGGTCGCCGCGGTGGCTGATTTTCGTTTGGCGCAGCCACTCACAACAAAACCAGAGCGGGGAGAGGGTCAGCAGACGATAACATTGGTGCCGACAGACGATATTTTGACCGAGATTGCTCACGATTTTCCGGCTCTGCATTGCGTTGGTTTTGCCGCACAAATGGGTTCAATGGAAGAAATGGAGCGGCAGGCTCGCGCCAAAATGAGGGCGAAGGGGGTGCGCTTTTTCGCCCTTAATAAAACCAGCGATGCGGGGGCGGTCAATAGCCAATTGACTTTATTATCTAGGGATCAAGTCAAACGATTGCCGCGTTTGCCGAAGCGACAGTCAGCACAGATGTTGCTGGAAGCGTTGGTTGAGGTTTCACGTGAAACAGGAGAAATATTATGAGTCGAGAAATATATTGTGTCAAGCTCAAAGAGAAGGCGGAGGGGCTTGGGTCGCCGCCGTATCCCGGTGAATTGGGACGTCAGATTTTTGACAATGTCTCCAAGGTAGCATGGCTACAATGGTTGGAGCATCAAAAAATGTTGGTTAACGAAAATCGGCTCAACATGGCGGATCGACGAGCAAGGGAATACTTGGTTGAGCAAACGCGGCGTCACTTTTTTGGTGACGGGGCGGAAATGGCGGCTGGTTACGTTGCGCCAACACAATCGGATGAAACTTGATTTACGTTGGCAGCAGGGGGTCGCTTTTCAGGCTGAAATGCCGGGCGGCCATACCCTATTGATGGATGCAGCTGACTCGTACGGCGGTAGCAACCGTGGCCCGCGACCGATGGAAACGCTGTTATCAGCGGCGGCGGCTTGCAGTGCGATTGATGTTGTTCATATTCTCCACAAGGGAAAGCAGTCGTTGACGGACTTGCTGGTTCAGGTTACAGCGGAACGGGCGACAACAGAGCCCGCTGTTTTTACCAGCATTCATCTGCACTACGTCGTCTCAGGGACGAGTCTGCGTGACTCATTAATCGCTCGGGCGGTTGAGCTAGGAGTGGAGAAATACTGCTCGGCGTTGCGCATGTTGTCCGCTTCTTGTCAGGTTACTCACTCGTGGGAAAACGCGGAAAATGCCGAGATTCATTGAGACCTTCGCATAAGGGCAGCTCTAAAAACCCCAGCACAATTTATGAAGCGCATAAAACAGCACCTTTTTCAAGCAAAATCTCGTTAAATAGGGGCACTATTCGCCTCTTTTTTGCCTAAAAAATGCACACTTTTCTACACACCCTAAATCGCACTGGAGTTCTTAGAGGTGCCCATAAAGAGAGATTTTTCTTGGTGGCAAGGCGACAACGCACGGAATGAGGTAGATGACAACGTCGGCGTTGTCTGTACGTCATCAATGATCGATTGAGATCGTTTTCAACGCTGCCACAGAGTAAAATAACCCATTATGCAAAGGTCTCTTATCATTTTTTTGTTATCGCTGATACTGGTCTTACCGGCTCTAGCGGCACCCAATATTGCGGCTGAATCCTATATCTTGATAGACGCAGAGACCGGTACGATATTGTCGGAAAGGGATGCTGATTTGCGTCTACCACCCGCATCGTTGACCAAAATTATGACCGTCTACGTTATTTTTTCGGCAATACAGCATGGTCAATTGAACTTGTCTCAGCAAATTGAAATTTCCGAAAAGGCGTGGGCGTCCAATGTGGTTGGCTCAAAGATGTTTATAGAAGTGGGTAGCCAAGTGTCTGTTCGCGACTTGTTATACGGTGTTATCGTACAATCTGGCAACGATGCGTCTATCGCATTGGCGGAAGCACTGTCAGCGGATGAAACGGCTTTTGCCGAACAAATGAATACTATGGCGAAGAAAATGGGATTGACCAATAGTCATTTCAGCAATGCGACCGGGTTACCAGCACCAGATCAATATGTGTCAGCTCGAGATGTCGCTACAATTGTCCGGCGAACGGTGCTTGACTATCCTGAGTGGTATCCTATTTACGCCGAGCAAGCCTTTACCTATAACAATATCCGCCAGCCGAATCGTAATAAATTGCTGACCCGCTTTCCTGGTGCTGATGGTGTTAAGACGGGGTATACCAAAGAAGCGGGATACTGTCTAGCGTCATCCGCCCAGCGTGAGAAACAGCGTTTGATCGCTGTCGTTATGAAAACAGACAGTCCCAGAGCACGTGAGCGAGAAAGTGCTAAATTATTGAATTATGGATTTAATAATTTCAAAAATGTCCACTTGTTTACAATGGCGGACGAGCGAATCCTACCCCTTTGGCGCGGGGAAAAGCCAACGATAACGATGAGACCAGCGACGGATGGTATTTTCACGGTTGCTCGCCAAGCCCGCTTGCGGACCAGCTTTGAACCGCTGTCAAAACAGACTATTGCCCCGATTGAGGCGGGCACTGTCTTAGGCCAGATTGTGGTTTTTGCGGATGATGAGGAGATTCGGAAAATTGACGTGGTGGCGGCTCAAGCGGTTGCTGTCGGTGGTCTCTGGCAGCGTTTGAAAGATGATATTAAGCTGAATTTAGAACAGGATCATGACAATGCGATGTTATCTGAATGGTGAGTGGCTACCGCTAGAAAAGGCACAGATCTCCGTTTTGGATCGGGGTTTTCTCTTTGGTGATGGTGTCTATGAGGTGGTTGCTATCTACCATCGTTGTCCTCTCCACTGGCAGTGGCACAAAGAACGCTTACAACACAGTTTGGACAGAATTAAACTACCCTTTGATATCAATACACTGGACGAGCCGTTGGCGCGTCTTATCACTGAGTCTGAGTTTGATGAACAACAGTTATACCTTCAAATTACGCGTGGGGTAGCAACAAAACGCCAGCATCAACCTCCATCAAAAATCACGCCGACGGTCTTTATGATGACCAATAATCGGCAATCTTTGGCGGAAGAGAAGTTGATATATGGGGTGAATTGCGTGACGTTAGATGATTTTAGATGGAAATGTGGAGATATAAAGTCGATATCACTATTGGCTGCCGTGATGCTCGCCGATCAAACCAACCAAGCTGGCGCGGACGAGGTAGTGCTGTTTCGTGATGGACTGCTAACGGAAGGATTTAGCGGTAACTACCTAGTTGTTCAATCGGGAAAAATACTGACGCCGCCAGCGGACGAACGCCTGCTACAAGGCATTACCTGTCGGGCCGTCATGACGGTGGCCAAGCGGCTTGGCTATACTGTCGACGTCAGAGATATTAATCAAAGCGAGGTACTAGCGGCGGACGAGTTATGGCTGACTTCAACCGTGCGGGAAATCATGCCGGTTACAACATTGGACGGCAAGCCAGTTGGTCAAGGCGTCCCAGGTCCTATTTTTCGTCAAGTTCATGCCGCTTGGCATCAATATACTCAAACCCCGCCACCGTGACCACGCTTTGGCAACAAGCACTACAAGCGGAAGTACGGGCCAGCTTGCGTGAAGATGTCGGCAACGGTGATATCAGTGCGGCTCTATTGAATGACACAACCGTTCATGCTCGCCTTATTTGTCGCGAGCCGGCAGTATTATGTGGGCGAGCTTGGTTTGAGGCTTGTTTTTTACAGCTGGCAGCGGTTCATTTTGATTGGCAGGCACAGGACGGCGATTGGCTAAGCGGCGATGAGGGCGACATCGTTTGTCGCTTGCAAGGTTCTCTGCGGGCAATCCTATCAGCCGAACGCTGTGGATTAAATTTCTTGCAGACCTTATCAGCAACAGCGACGGCGGCGCACCACTGGCAACGCTTGGCAACCCCTGCGGTTACCGTCGTTGATACCCGTAAAACCTTACCCTTGCTTCGCCGCGCCCAAAAATACGCCGTTCGTATTGGTGGTGCGCACAACCAACGATTAGGGCTATTCGATAGCATTTTGATTAAGGAAAACCATATTGTTGCTAGTCAGGGTATCGCCGCCCTGCTAGCGGTAGCATTTGCCCGTGTGCCGCCGGCAAAAATACAGATTGAAGTCCGTCATCTGGATGAATTACAAACGGCGGTGGCGGCGGGAGCAATTCGTATATTACTGGACAATTTTTCTCTGGTTGATTTGCAGCAGGCGGTTGCTTTAGCACCATCAACGGTTGAATTGGAAGCGTCAGGCGGTATTGATGAAACCACGATTGCGGCGGTTGCTGCGACCGGTGTCGATCGCATTTCGGTGGGCGCGATGACCAAGAACATTAAAGCCGTTGATTTCTCCCTGCTCGTCGAAGAAAATGTTAGCGAATGAGACATTGCATTTATTTGAATACGGAAAAAAGTAGAGACAACGTATGCGTTGTCTCTACCTATGCAAGTGTCTCATAATGGCCATTTGGCGTTGAAAATAATTTTTCCCACAAGTTAAAAATGGTGAGACGAAAAATCTTGCGTCTCACCATGCTGATTCCGTGCGTTTATCCGTCATCAATGACCGATTGAGTACGGTTTCAACGCCGCCACGGAGTAAAGATTTGCCTATGCAATGGTCTCCTATGCAACAGTCTCGGTTTCAACGCCGCCACAGAGTAAAATAACCCATTATGCAAAGACCTCCGAATGTTATTATTACCGCTTGTGCTGGCAGCGGTAAAACGCACGATCTGATTGAGCGGCTATTCGCTCTGCTGGAGGTGGGCGTTAATCCGGGCGATATTCTGGCCATCACCTTTACAAAGAAGGCGGCGGCGGAGATTGGTGAACGGTTATTGATAAAGCTACAGGCAAAGGCGGCGGCCGGTGTTACTTGGGCGGCGAGTTGCCACCGTCGTATGATTCTCGCCGAAAAAGCGGAGGATTGTTTTAACGTGCATACCTTTCACAGCTGGTTTAATGTTTTACTCGCCGGCAAACGCTGGTCGCCTGGCTGGTATGGACCAGCGCAGTTGCTTGAATCAGAAATGGCAATACGCGAGCGAGCGTGGCACCAGTGGCTAATGACGGTGGAAGCGGAAAAGCCACCTGAACTGGTAACTGTACTGTCCTATTGTTCGCCAACGACAATCAAAAAAACGCTGTTTCATTTTGCCAGTCATATCAACGCTTGGCGACTTTATGCCGCCCATACGACTCAGATAACCCCCTTGTCTCACCCGCCGATGCAATCGATTAATCAAGACTTGCAACAGGCACTGACAGCCTTTATTGAACAGGCCGATGGAACGGGTAAATCTTTTGCAACAGCACAAGCGGCCGCCGAGAATTTTTTATCTTCTCAAGCGGATGCTGACTTTGAGAGTTTACAGGCGGCTTTTTTTACCCAGTCAGGTGTATACGGTATCCGCGCGGCTTTGCGAAAAGATGCAGAAAAGAATAACTACCAAGCATTGTTAGAAGCCGTCGCCAGTGCTATTACTGCCCGACAGGTAGCGATCGAAACCAGCAAAGCATATACCTTCAACGAGGCGATGATGGAATTAGCCACCGCTTTTGTCGCAACATTAGAAACCATCAAGAACGATAAGAATGTCATGTCGTTTGATGATCTGGAATACGAAGCCTATCAAATGGTCAAAGAAAACGGTGCCGTCAACCCGCAGCTGTATCGATTAAATCGTCGTTTTCGCCATATATTGATTGACGAATTTCAAGACACCAGTCCGTTGCAATGGCAAATTATTCGCCTCTGGCTGGAAGCGGTACATGGTACGGACGATGCCCCGTCGGTCTTTATTATTGGTGACTCAAAACAGGCCATCTATCGTTTTCGTCATGGTGATGCGCGCGTGCTAGCCGCGGCGCGCCAATTTTTTCAGCAATACTACGATGACGATAATAAGATGGAGGAGAAAGCAATCTGTCGTCGTTGTGCGCCGCCCATCTTGCAGGTGGTCAACGCTGTCTTTTCAGGCAATATGGAAGACTTTCGGAGGCACACAGTTGCGCCCAGTGCTAACGGGTCGTTAGTCGGGCGCGTCGAGTGGCATCCGGCGACAGCAAAACCGCCCAGCCAGCAGCGTCGCAATCCACGTAATCCGTTGCTAACAGCGCGTGCCAGTCAGATAACGCAACGACAGCAATGGGCCGAGCGGATTGTCAAGCGGTTGAAACATATTATCAATCATTGGAACATTGAAGATGAAGATAACCCAGGCAATCAACGGCCCTGCCGCGCATCCGACATCCTGCTGCTCTTGCCACAATCAACACACGCGGCTTCGTTAGCACAAGCGATGGGACAGCAGGGCTTAGCGTGCAGTATCCAAGGGGGTGGCGTTAATATCTTTCATTCCTTCGCCTGTCAAGATGCTCTAGCGTTGCTGACCGTACTGATGGTGCCGGCAAATAGCCTATCACTGGCGAGCGTGTTGAAATCTCCCTTATTTGCTTTCTCCGATAACCTGCTACTGTCAATCGCAATCGTTGAGGGCAATGACTTATGGACTGATTTGATGAACGATAAGCGGCCGGAGACGGCACGCGCTCGTGAATTATTATCACGCTGGCGGGCGTGGCTTAGGCGAGGCGATTTACCAGTGCATGA
Source organism: Mediaster aequalis (assembly GCA_032356045.1). Lineage (NCBI taxonomy): Eukaryota > Metazoa > Echinodermata > Asteroidea > Valvatida > Goniasteridae > Mediaster > Mediaster aequalis. The sequence continues at coordinate 5,779 of JAULKO010297928.1, read as the reverse complement.
TTTGCTGACCAAAATTTTTTCTGATGGTGAGGTCGTGCCCCGCTATCGGGCGGCTGTAGCACCGGCCTACCGTCATCAAGTCAGCACCGATTTACACGCGCTACTTGATTTTTCTTTGTCCAACGACGGTGGCGAAAGGCCGCTGTGTCAACAATTTTTGCAGGCGGCGCAGAGGGCTCGTGAAGCGGGTAGCATGGACAGATTACCCCATCAACAAGGTATTCGTTTATCAACCGTCCACAAAGCCAAGGGACTGGAAGCCGCCGTTGTCATCATCGCCGATATGACCTTTGAACAACAGTACAGCGGTGGTCGCTCCAGTGCGATTGATTTGCTGATTGACTGGCCGCCAGAACAGGAATCGCCAAAAACATTCTGTTTTTGTCCGCGTGTTTTCAGATACGTGCTGAGGCAAGAACGACAAAAAGACGAAGAAAAGCGTGAGCGCGAGTACAACAACCTGCTTTACGTGGCGATGACTCGGGCGAAACAAGCGTTACTTATTTTCTCGGCGAATAACAGCCAATCGGAACGGGCGCAATGGTTGTCTGATGCGATGGCGACAGGCACAACGGCGGCAGATGAGATGTGGGTCGTCGGTCAATCTTTAGAGGCGGCTCGTGAGGATGAAGTTGACCAAACGGCGGTAGCGTTACCGCCCACTCATTCAGCGATTGGTACGGTTCAAGAGGCGGCGGCGATTCAGTATGGTGAGGAGTTACACCAACTAATTGCGTTATTGCTGGCTGGTCTGTCGGAAGAAGAAGCACTGACGGTTTGTCGTCCGACCAATCCAACGGTATTCGCTGCTGCCAAACAATTACTGGCAGTCGATTCATTACAAGCACTATTACAATCAGGGACACGCTTTTTTATTGAACCAGAGTTTATGGTTGAACACCAACTCGTCCGACTAGATTTGTTGATAGTCAATGCTGATCGTATCTGGATTATTGACTATAAAAGCGGCGGCAATTTGCATCGCTACCGGCGACAAATGGAAAACTATAAGAAAGCGGTTGGTTTTGTTTATCCGGACAAGATGATTGATGCCGCCCTACTATCGGCGAACGGTCATTTTGAAACAGTCTGAACTATGCTACGCGTTGTCTCTCTCAATCTTAACGGCGTTCGCGCTGCTTTTCGCAAAGGCTTAGGCGAGTGGTTAGCGGCACATCAGCCCGATATTGTCTGCGTTCAGGAATTGAAGGCACAAGCCCCCAACATGACGGAAGCACTGTCGCATCCGGCCGGTCTGCGCGGTTACTTTGCTTTCGCCAAGCGTCCCGGCTACAGCGGTGTTGGCATCTACACACGTCATCAGCCGCAGCGCATCCATTCAGCCTTTGGTGATGAACAACTAGACGCAGAAGGTCGCTTTCTGCGTCTTGATTTCGCCGATTACAGTGTTATTTCACTCTATCTACCGTCTGGCTCTAGTGGTGATGTGCGTCAGGCAGTAAAGTACGATATGATGGACACTGTCTACGAGCGTTTCGCCGAGTATCAAGAAGAAGCAAAGCGGAGCGGGCGAGGGTTTCTACTGTGCGGTGATTTCAACATTGCGCATACTCAAAAGGATATTCGCAACTGGCGCAGCAATCAAAAAAGCTCCGGCTTTCTACCGGTGGAACGTCAATGGTTTAATCGCCTACTAGAAGAACAGCACTGGGTTGATGTTTTTCGCCGTTGTAACGACAGTGAAGGAGAATACACCTGGTGGTCGAATCGCGCTCGCGCTTGGGATAACAATGTCGGTTGGCGGATTGATTACCAGTTAGCGACCGACAGCTTGGCGCAAGCGGCGGCGGCCGTGTCCATTTACAAAGCGTCGCGTTTTTCCGATCATGCTCCGCTAATCATAGATTATGAGAGCATTGCATAGGATAAGAAAGGGCAGCAAGACCTACGTTAGTGTCATCAACCACGACGTATTTGGTATACACTCAATCTTATCAATCAGCGGAACACCTGAAATCACAATCTATTCCCATATATCTCATGAGACCTTTGCATAAAGAGAAATTTTGCTTTGTGGCAAGGTGAAAATGCACGGAATGAGGAAGTTTATTCGCATAAATGACCGATTGAGTATGGTTTCAACGTCGCCGCAGAGTAAAATAACCAATTATGCAAAGACCTCCTCATATATCTTGAACCACTACACTACATAACTTATTGACAACTTATCGACAGATTATTGGCTTTTGTTAGAGTCTGTTATGTTATAATGGATACAGTGTGGGTTAGTTTGCGCTACTCACTTACTTTGGGAAGCTCTGATTAATTCTGGTGGCATTCAATTGAGTGGTAAAAGGGTCAAAATTAAGGCGTAAAACGACCGTCATAGCAAGACTTACGGGCGTTTTGCAACGCCGAGTTTGGTCTTTTTAACGCTCAAGGGTGGGCGAGTATGACTTAATCAGAGCTTCCTTTACTAATTTTATACGGAACAAGGAGGAATAGATGAGAAAAATAACATTACTAAGGGCGGTATGCTTTGTTATAACCCTAATATTCGTAGCAGGGGTGTACACTGTTGCTCTGCGCAATCGTAGAAGGGGTAGTGAGACGAGTAACGAGACGGACTTGGTTTTTGCTCAAGGGCAAGAAGAGCGGCGGCAGGACTTACGGGGGAGAGTTACGATGTTGCTTGGAAAGGTCGTATCTCGCTTTAAATGGTGCGCTCTTAGAGGAGGCGCGGCAAAATTTTCGTCGCCATTGTCGCTAATGCGGGAATATCTTAATGTAGGGTTAGGAAATTTTTCAGATTCAAGAATTGGTGTTTATTCTCGTCCAGCGGCTTGTTTTTCGGTGAGGGTTCGGTGATGACTGCGTATCAAGTTTTTCAATTTTTTGTTCTTCTCTTTATTTTTTATGTTCTTTGTCTTCTAACCTTTCGGCTTTACCTGATGCTCCGAAACCGTGATAGGAATCGGAATGAAACTGGTGCCCCCTTCGCTAGCTGTAACTTTGGGTATGAGAAAGACACAGGAAGAATGGGTGCCGATCAAAAGCCTCGGCTGTGATTTTTTCTTGGATGGAATTTTCTGAAATTCAGGAGAGTTGCGTATTACAATTTTCTTTCTACCTTTTTAGGTGTTAGATTGGGAGTGTGGGGTTGTGTCTGATAATGTTAGTGGTAAGAAACCAAAACGGTCAGAAACACCATTGAGACGCGTAGAAGAATTGTTTGAGTGTTACGACTATTTTTTCTGGGTGCCTTCACGGGAAGGGAATCTTTCTTTCGGTGATGAGTTGCCAGATTGGGTACACAACGGTGAGCTGTGTGATGATGTGAGTTTAGGCTTTCCCTTTCTGGAAAAGCAAGAGAAATCGGGTGGTACACAGAAAAAAAGATTTTTGTTGCGGTCTAAATATGTGCATGACCCAGATAAAAAGAGCAGTGAGAAGTATGCGGTCACGAGACGCTATATCTTTTATGGCGAGACGGAACCTGTTGTAAAACCTGAAAAATCTGGTGGAAATACAACTGTTCACGAACCACAAGCGGAGCCGGTGGTGTCCCAAGAAGATGGAAATGGTGAAGAAAGTGAAAATACTGATATTCACGAACCACATTCGTTCTTTCGTGGTAAGTTGGTTATTTTCTTAAAGGATAAGCCAGGTGATTATTCGCTTGAGAACTACTTGATAGATCAAGGAGGACAGGGACCAAGTGTTGTCGATTTGCTACATGAGGCTGATAAACATCACGAGAAATATAAGAAAGCAAAGGGGGAGCAGGGAAGTAATTTTAAGATATTAAGCGGGGTGGAGAAAGCCGGCATTGGTTTAAAGAAAAGGTTTGTAAAGAATATAGAAAAACTATGTAAAGACTGCAAAGAAAGGGACGATAAACAAAATAATGGGGCAAATGTCAACAAGCTTGAACAACAGTTGCCATTCATAATGGTGTTCAAGGTGGAAATTGATCGTACGGGTTTGGCGTTTATTGTGAGGGACGAAGATTTGATGTCAGAAAAAGTCAATACTATGCTCTTAAGAGAAGAACAACAAGAAGAACAAGAAGAACAAGAAGAACAAGAAGAATGCAATAAAGTGGTTAAGCGACCTCGATACTATAAATTGATTAGTTTTTTTATAAAGAGCACGCTTCACAGGCATGACCATCATGATTCTTTTTCAGATGATGTTATGGGTGCTAGTAATACAAAATATTTTGACGGAATCGAGCTTAAGGTCAGGGAAAAAAAGAGGGTTTTAGAGCATCAAGTCAATCAACTTCTTCGTGTTGCAAAAAATTTAGATAGAAACTTCGAATACATTAGAAGCTGTCCATTGGGTCTGTTGAATTATGCCAGAGCATTAATCATTAGTTTTGGAAAATATAATTTGGTTGAAAAACGATTTACACAAGAGAAAATGGATTATCTTAAAGTACTAGAGAAATCAATCTCGCTGAAAAGAGAGGGTTTTTTGAAAATCAATTTGTCAGGTGTTTTTCCTGAAATTGATCTTTTTGGCACCGTAAAGCGAATGCTGGCAGCATTTGTATTAGGACTAACGTTTTTATATTTAGGACTAGAGGTCTTCGGAGAGAAACCATCAGAAATCCTAAAATCTTTTGGAATGGAAAGCACAGAGGTATTAGATTTAAAAATTAAATTGATAGTTATATTGCTAGTTTCTTTTCCTTTTATTTTAAATGAGTTTCATAAGATGTCAAAAATTTCCGTATATAAGTATGATAATACGTGGAGATGGTTGATTGTTTTACTTCTCTATACTTTAGGTTTTGGAGGTGCTATTTTTTCTGAAAGTTCTGATGTCTGTTGTCCACTGCGAAAGGGTCCCGATGAGAGGTGGGGCGTTTTTATTTTCATCTCGTGTCTCCCTCTTATCGGTATCATCATCAATTATTTTATTGATAAAATAATAAAGTCAAAATTTTTCAGAAAATTAAGGAGTAAGCAATTGAAAAAAGACAAAGGGGCTTCTCCACGCTACGGGTTACCAGTGTTTGCGGGAATGAAGTGGCGTGTAAATGAGCATATTCTCCGACAAATCGGTAACATGAGCATGGCACTCCCTGCATTATTTTCAATCTCGTTAGCGTTAGCGATGTGGGTAGGCTATAAATTGTTGTCTATTCTATTTTGAAGTATACGGAAGAAAGGAATCAATATAGGAGCTTCTAATCAGTACGAGTGCGTTTCACGGAAATTAGAAACAGTGCATTTTCAGGAAAAAATGAGGCGAATACTGGACATATTGAGACCATTGTATAGGTGAATATTTGCTTTGTGGCAAGGCGAAACCGCACGGGATGAGGGAGTTTATCCGTCATAAATGACCGATTGAGTACGGTTTCAACGTCGCCACGGAGTAAAGATCTGCCTATGCAAAGGTCTCTAATGGAAATTATTTTATTCATGATAATGATCCTGTTATTGGTTGGGTTTTTAAGGAGACAGATTTAGGAAGTTTTGAGTATGAAATTGTGGGCGAAGTTGAGGATGGGATAATTCCAATTATATTTTTTAATCTGGTTGTCATAAATGAGGGAAATTTAATTTTTAATTATAGAGAAGAAAGTTGCGAAGATGAGGAAGTTTTACTTTTTCAAATCGCAGATTTTGAAAGTGCGAGTATAAATGATGGAGATGTTTATAATTTATGTACTTTTCATTTGGATGGAAATATTTCACTTTCAAATGTGAGTTGGGAAAGTAATAAAACTTGTGGATTCCAAAGTGAAACGCAATATTATTTGGCATTGTACACCTCATGAGGAGTTTTGAATCCAAGCACCTTC
>JAULKO010297717.1:0-14864 GCA_032356045.1 Mediaster aequalis | reverse complement strand
TAGGGAAGTTTGATATATCATTTATAAGGTACACTACTTATTTCGGATTTTCAAAACTGGTTTTACTAGGTCTTTAAGCAACCGGTTGGATCGTCACATTGATCATTTTAAAATATGGAATGCAGCTATAAGCAGTATGACCATGCTTCAGCTATTCAGAAATATGTACTCGATCAAGGGAAACAAAAGCCTAGACAGGACATTTTAAGCGCATCACAACATTGCCATACCTTTTGATGCTTGAATCCTAACCGCAACCGCCCCACCAACAATTAAATGACAAATATTAAAGGATATTCAAAGCTCATCACAAAATTATCCTACCTTTTGAGGTGTGCAGCACGCAATGTGCAGTTAAAAGGACAAAGGGCCAACAAAACATGTCAGAAAACTTTGCCTTATAAAACCGGCAAAAACTGCAATTCTTCTCACCGGCAATCGGAAGCTCATATATCTGCATATATTATAAATGGCTTAACATCAAACCTCACGCTGAGCCCGATGTTTGTTTTTAAAGTGAAACTGTGTCATAAATGCCCAGGGCAGTTTCGCATGGGAGCGGAGCATTGTTTAACCTTTCAGACAGGTCTTAAATATGTAAGACATATACAATTCTATAACATATAAAATATATAAGACCGCGTAGAAAGCGGTCTCATTTGACACGTAGTAGCATTTGAGACGCTCTTGTTCAGTCATTGGTCTCCATTCTGGTGATTTAAGCTGTATAAGAACCGTTTTAAAACTAATTTTTTTGGAACATAACGGGAATATGAAATACAGAACACAGTGTTTAAAATCGGGAGACCATCTTTTTGAAACAGACAGACGGACGGAGGGACGGAGGGACGGAGGGACGGACGTACGAACGTACAGACGGACGGACGGACGGACGGACGGACGGACGGCTCGACCGACGGACGGACGGACGTCGGACGGTCGGTCGGTCGGTTTAGAAAAACGAAACTTTCAAGAAGTCGTGAGAATGACACTTTTAAGTTATTTGGTATGTTCGATTTTCTTGTCGCGTGGGGCCAAATCAGTTCAAGTTACGAGGCGGTGTTGTTCCTGCCACACGTTTTTTTTTATGTGGACATCTCCGAGCATATTGGTTTAACGTCAATAATTGAGACAGAAAGAAGAACAAATAAAGATGGTTAAGTCAGATTAGTCATGAAATTTATTGGTGTTGTCTTCACTTATTGAGAAATGTAAAACTGTTTTGTCTTGCTAAAATGACGAGTAAGTAAAATGTTGCGATGATATAGTGAACAAACTTCAGAGACAATAACGCACGTGAATCGGATTGTTTTTATGCTAGAGGAAAACTAATTGATTTTGGTTTAACATCTATGCACTTTGAAAATGATAATACACACAATATTTATCAAATTATGGGGAGATTTTCGGTTCCTTTTTTAAACCGTGGATGTCAACGTTTTCAATCAAAATGAATTGTGGTAAATGTCAGTTCCTCTCTTCAAACACTAACGTATTATTGAACAGATATAGATGTTTGCGATTTGTTTGTTTGCTTTTTTATTTTATTTTTAGACAATGAAGAAATGGTTTCGCGGTTCATCATTGCATTACTTCTGCTTCTCTGTATGAGACTGTGTGTACAAATCAAAATATGCACAGGTGGCACAGGTAAGTTGAACAGTTATGACAACTGCTTATCTAGCAAAGTTTCCCCGCAATTTAAAGGACAGATAAGCGCCATCCATTGCCTTTATTTTAATAGCCAACAATAGCCATATAACAAAATAAATCTTCATGTGACGAAAATGGTGGTAATCCTGAGTCCGTAGCACACAATCTGCCCGGAAACTGTGACATTATGAGGTTTCCATTTCAACAAAATTTCAATTGACATCACGTGCAAAATAGAAAATGTGTTTTTAAATGCCAACGACACTGGCTAGTGTTTTGTGTCAAGCCGTGCTTTGGGGAACTGCAAAGGCGTATACACTTTCCCAACGCAAGGTATCCGACACATCAGCCAAACGACTGCACTTTGCGTTTTGAATATTTAATTATGATATGAACATACTTATTATTTGTAATCATTCATATTATAATGCATTCGCCATTACAGTGGATCGCATTGCAAATGATCATCTCTTTTACCAACTGTACTTTTTTGTGGTTTTCGGCCTGCTGACCTGTATAATCAATAATCAATGAACTATTTTACAATTGTTTCTTTCTATTTAGCTCGGACACAGCATGATACATTTGGCCAAGAACATTATATGCAGCAGGGTGTGTGGCACCGAATTCCCTGTCCGTCATTCCGCCATTCCAATGAGGAATTAATTGGCTTGCATTGGTACAAGGGCCAAAGCATTACCAATGCAACGATATTATTCAGATACGTGGGATTCAGGGAACTGTGCAATGCGAATCCATGCAGATATGAATTATCGTTTAAGTACAGCCTCGTTATCAAAGGAGTTGAAGCGAGTGATGAAGGGCGTTATCTTTGTCGCGTCATTCCACATGACTCCCCTGAAAGGACTCAGACGATTGACGTGAAAGTTATTGGTAAGGTTTGGCTCGACTTAAAATTATTCGATTAATTATACACGAAACAATGTTAAAAGTTGCAACAATATTTTACAAGTTTAATACCACCATTACATATGAAGTTCACCATTCCTTCAAGTCTAAAAAAACGGGGGAAAACAAACTAAATAATAGTATCTCAGCCTTACTTTTAACATGACTTGAATCCAAGCCCTCCAGGCTCTCCATCCCTTAGCAGTACAGGCGTCTTAACCACCACCGAGTTTGCAGGGGTCTACTGGCCGATTCAAATATAATATAGCAGACTTTGCGAAATGCAAACAATCCTGTTTAAATTTACATGATCCGCGACGCACATTCCACACATGCCGTTTTTCAAAAATTATTGCCGCCTGCTGCAAAAGCTGACCCAGGGAATTGTAAATTCCTTTAAAAAAGTACAATTCATTATTATTTTATCTACATAATTATGATTTTCAAGGCAGAACGCATACTGAACGGCAACTTAATAGATGCCACTCTAGAATTGTGTTCCAGAGTGAACAGAGTTAATTTGTCCAGAGTGACTATCTGTAATAAAACTCGCGCATATAACTTTCAACAAAAATGCATTTATCTATGCAACTTATATTACGTCATATGCTTACCATTTTAAAAGGAGAGGGTGGTGAGTTGGTATCACGACGGTGAAAGACGCCCCACCTCGGTTTATAGGGCTGAACAATGGGATAATTTTTTTCTGTCTTTCGTTGAAGATTTAACATCTATTTTATACATCTGGGCTCGGGAAACCGTTCAGATGGTAGAGTTGGCAAGTCTTGTAGCCTTTTAATGCGCGATTTCCAAAAAAAAACGTTAATTATGGTTAAGGCGATGGTATAAAATCGTGATAATGTTTTTGTGTTCTGAGATACGAAAGGGAATTAGAGGGCAAAATATGACCATCCCAAACAGGTCCTAATTCGGTTATTAGATCTCGCCAAACTTTATACTAGATGCTCACTCGAAGTGTGTCCTACAATATAACTATGAGCAAAATTTGTATCGCCAACACGTTAATTTTCCAGTGTCAATTTTCATTTTCGTTTTTGTTAAGAGTTAATTTTTAGATGTGAAATTTCGTATGCTTTTTTTAAAGATATCATAGCAAAATGTTTCTAATTTCCATTAAAAAAATCTAGGCTGAAGATCGATTACCTACAGTATATCCCCAAATTGGCCCCACAAAAGATGCGGATGCAAACCATACGTAACTTTCCGTGACTGATGAAAAACGACAGCTAACTATGATCGTGTTATAGATAAAAGGCACAATTTGCCTAACTTTCAGTAGGAAAATAATAAATCTTGGCTGAAAAACGATTACCTGCGATATAGCGGCCCATTTGACCTCAAATAAGACATGCTTGCAAAACCATGAGTGACTTTAAAAAATAAAAAATAAAACTTTTAATTGAATACTTGAAAATGAACGTGTTCCCTTTCAGTACCACAAGTACAATATATTCCTTACAGGCAAAACAAGTTCATTTTTAACTGCGAATTTTCATTTTTCAAATTTCCAATGAGGTTACCCATGTGTTTGCATGCATCTTGTATTTGGGGCGAAATTGGGGGTATGTCTTATGGTGACTGATTTTTGTGTTATCTCATTTTACTGAACCTTAGCCACATTGTGGTTATATCTTTAAAAGGGCAAACGTGGCAATTCGCAATTAAAATATAGTTTCATTTTCTTGTACACTGTCTCCACAATTCCGTAATAGAAAACTGACGATTTTTTTAAAATCTTGTGATATCCATCTCGACGTTGTAAAGATCGCTCGTTTCCAGCTACCAGGAATGATTCAGCGAATTCAGCGTATTTCAGGCAAGGGCACAGACAGTCTCTGCCGTGTGAGTGCGTGCTACATACACCCCAAGCAGACACATCTGTAGTGTACTGGTCAACGGGAATGGGCATCACTACCGACACGGATATAATCGCTGCCCGTGTCTCTCGGAGTACCATCATCCTCTTCAAATACGGTGCGGATTACAGCATTAGTGAAAACTTTTCTTTGGCCGTCAACTCATTTTATGCCGTGAATGAAACGCAGAGATTCTGGTGTCATGCATTCCAGTCAAATGGCACGCTGAATAACTGCTACACGGATGTTTATATAACAGGTAAATCAAAAGAGAATAATTTTGTTGTTTCACCTTCATGAAGTAACGGACATTATGCCTGTCACATGGAAAGGTTTTTTTAATGCATTGCCCCTACAAAAAAACGAAAACCACAAGACTCCAGCTAATCCAAGGCAATGACATCTGTCAACACCTCAATGGGTTACTTGAGCCAGGTTAACCCACTGAGGCCCTCAAGCAATGAAAACAAAAACTGGCGGTGAGCCATTTGGGTCAAAATGCGGTCAATATGTGCCGTTTGTTTTCCCATCTCATTAAAACCTGTCTGCACCATCCCTGTCTGGCCTTTTGACATTTGACACAGGGAGTAAAATGTGTCCCCTAATACATAATTCATACCCACTACTCTGACTGAACAGCTAGCATTACAGTATGACCCCAAGGTCTGGCTCGAACTACAGGCTCAGGTGTAACTCATCAAGTGTGGCTGACACTGCATAAAAATGGGGGGGGGAATATGGGAACAGAACTGTTTCGCCTGTTTTCAGAAAATAACCACTGGGTGACTTGTGGCCTTAATTTGCAAAGACACCATCAGGGGCTCTCGACGGGGTGTAACTGAGCATGTGTGGATTAAATCGGTTAAAGAAAATGTGGGAAAGAAACATTTTCTTTGCTTGTCATGAACAGGACCGCTGCTGACCAATCGGTGACCTTTGACCCAAGTCTAAAAGCAACACATATCGAACTCACGACAGGATTATAACTGACCAGTTGTGGCTGAAATCGTTTTAACAAAATTGGGAAATGAACCCTTTTGCCAGTTTCCAGACAATGACCCCTACTGACCACTCGGTGACCTTTGACCCAAATCTACCAATGTGGCATTGTTAACATTAGGAAATTCGCTTTGTTGTCCTATTCGCGCATGAACCTGTCTTTGAGGTCCACATAAATCGAAATACGAAAAATGCTATAAATGGTTCCGAAACAATGATGAATTACATATGAAGTAAACTTTTGATGTATTTGTGACTTTTAGTGATTTATCGACACTTAGGGCAGAAAAAGTCTTGGGGCGTGCCCCCGCCCACAAAAATACCCCCTTTCTAGCTGTGATGTCATCAGCAGTAAAACACTGCTTGCCATGCCCCTGACGTCTAGAGCAATGTACAAAACTCAAGGTGTATGTGTGCAGGGGCGTGGCAAGCAATGCTTTTACCGCCGATGACGTCACATCCAGAAAAGGGTATTTTTGTGGGCGGGGCACACCCCATGACTTGTTACGTCCCAAGTATCGATACATTATTAAAACACAAAAATACATCAAAATCTTTATTTCTTATACATTTATCATTGTTTCAGATCCATTTATAGCATTTTTCCTGTTTTGATTTCTGTGAACCTTGTGGCCCAGCAACATAACGGTACCGGGCCAGTGCTGCCCCGGTTCCATCTTAGCCGGGATTGCCGCAATGGCCCGATGCTGGCGTACACAGCGATACCGAAGCGTCCCAGTAGTTTTTGCCATATCTTAACCAGAATTCCAATATCGGCCCGGTTAAAAATACCCTTACTAAAAACGTACTAAAAGGGGAATCGGGCCAAAGGTGGCCCAGTTCGGCGATACCAGAACTCTATCAATGGTCCAATGCGATTTCGAAGCGGCCCGGTATCTTCTGACTCAACGGAACCAGAACGTAACAAACCGCATTCCGGTACCGGCCCGTTACAAATTGCCCTATAATCCCGTATTAAAAACGGAATGGGGCCAATGCATGCAATGGCCCAGTGCTGGCATGTCCGAATGGGTTTGTTATGGCTTGTACAGTGGTTCGTCATGACAGCTGGTCATGACGGTCGTCATGTCCAATCACATTCCTCGCCGAAACGAAGGGGAGTCGTTAATAGGTCTTGACCAGTCAATTGGCGCCACTGTACGGTAACCTTTACTGATTCATAATGGACGCGGAAATTATTATTCATGTATCAAAAACACACGCCTTCCGGCCAACGTAACTGACACGCCGAATGGAGCAAAAATGGAAACTGAAGGCACGTGCACGTACGCTTTGATTTCAAAAGGGACACGAGGCACAGGAAGAAATCACTTTTGTGCAGGGACTGTCTTCGGACCGTGATGAACTCATACTGATTATATAATGAGGGATTGTAGGGTTTATTGCGAGTATACTTCACCTGACAAAACGTTCGCCACTAATTTTGAACTATGTGCATACGCTTGTGGGTGCCCCTAAAACACATGTTTTACAGTTACAGCAGTGGCGCACCAAGGGGGTGGGGTGGGAGGGAGGCTCGGGGGGGGGGCTTGAGCCCACCCAAGAACATGTTGATTGTTTTTTTATAGTCTCACAAATTGGTGGCGGCAGTATTATGTGGCGTATTTCTGAGTAGTATTATACAAATCTAAATTGCGTCACCAACGTCAAAATAGTCCTAGCGCCCCCCCCCCCTCGACCCACCCAACCCATCCCGTCCTGAGGGAGCCCAAAAAAACCCGGTCCTGATAGGGTTAAGATGAACGCGATTATTTTCCAACTGAATGTGAACAAAATCGTAGCGTAAATCATGCGCCAGTCACGCATCCCAGAATGGATGACACAGGGTGGCAAATGACATAGGGTGCCCAACATGGAGGCATAAATTACGCCCTATTAAATTTAACATCGCTATATGTTTCCTACCCGGTACAGGAATTTTCGCATTATCACAAGACTGCTGGATATGCACGCAGCCCACAAGGGGTGCCATAGAGTCATTATTTTAAGTAAATTTTACTTAAACTGCTTATGTTCTACGTGAAATTGATGAAGGCGCTGTCAGCAGAAATCCATGTGCTTAGCAACGCCGTGAAATTCAGCCTTGCTTGGCCACAATGAAGCTATTGTGTTGTATTTGTATGCCTTAGCTTAATTAAAAATCCTCAAATATTATAAATCTGTTCCAAACAGTATCCTTATCGCAAGCATGACGTCATTCTAACACAAACCACGCCTGCCTGCATGGACTGGTTCCAACCATGATTGATCGTCCTCTGAAAATACACTGCCCTTTTCTCTCTCTCAAAATTATACAAGTCAGTTTCTGCGGTATAAGGTACTTTCGACAAGTAGAAACGAGAACAAAAGTCCAAGGTTTAATTGTTATGCAGTAAATTGTCAAAGTGACAAAATAAAAACAAACACAAACTCGCAAACAAACGCGCGCACGTATTACCAATTTAGTTACGAGGAAGATGGCATAAGAACATTATACAGATCAGCTAATGTTATACCATATTCCAATGCGCGATACAACGTGCGAATGTTGCTGCCGACATATTAAAATATTCTTGATAATTTACTTAGAGGCTAGACCATTTTTAATTGGGGTCATCGGACGAATTGCCGATGGCAATGGATGTGAGCAGGGGCGCACCTAGGATTTTACCTTTGGCTGAGTTCACATTCTTTTTTACTAAAATAAAAATAATTGTTTCGACCAAACTTACCCGAAACAAAATATAGGAAGAAGGAATAGGAAGATTTTCAACTAGTTTGGTACTATTTTTTCTGTTCTTCTCTTTTGAGAGAGTGACACGATTTTGCCGACAGCGACACGATTCTGTCGACCAAAACTACAAACAGGGGGTTTCACACCCCCAATACCCTCTAGCGACGCTTGTGAAAGTGCGGTTCCCTTCTACCATGCAGATGGGAATGCTGTTCCTTCTTCTGGAGTCTTTCTTAGACCTTTCTTTTTATTTTCCATCGGCAGTGGCTTAATTTGGAAGCCTTGTTCTTTGTTGCACAGACACAGATGAGCCTATGCATCAAGCTTTGAAGGCCTCCAATAGATTATTCTACCTTCAAAACGCAACGTGCCAAGTGGTCCCCTGCACAAGCTGGACACCGGGTGAAAAAACGTGTGAAATATCATGGCATAAAGTAGGTGAAGACAGCCGGCATCACCTTTCATACACCGTGTCGAGTGACGATGTCAATCCTGACGAAGACACTGATCTTTCAAGTGACTTTGGTCTTGTTATTAAATATGTTGATGACGAAACGTCCGGACGTTACACATGTGCTGGAGATGTTGGAACTACTAATAAGGTTATTACAGTGCGTATAATAGGTAGGTACACGAACATAACCGAATTACGTTTGTGTTAGTTAAGAGAGAAGCCAGATGACAGAAAGAAATACACATTTTGAAATTAAAACAACTCTACTCATTTCAAGGTTTTCTTTGTTCATTTTGAATTTAGTAATTTTAATATTTTTGTTCAGTTTCTATTGTGGTTTGTTTGATGTCATTTTTAAGTTGGTTAAAGAAATCAATGATTCGAACAACAGCAAATTGTCATTGACTGTTTAGTTTGTGGTTGTTAATTTTTAAAGCGTTCAAAATGGAGATGCTCGTCTATATACACAATTGTACATACTAACATCAACCAATCGCATCTTTGCAACATTTGCGTTATTTTGAAAATAATTGCTGTCGCGCCCCGTATGTGACCTTACTGAGAAAAAATCAAAATCTCAGAAAATAATTTCAAAGCATCGTCCATCAAATAAATTATGCAGTCATTTGAGCAATTAATATGATCTTATCTGATACCCGTTCCTTACCTGAACTGTCAGTGACATTTTTTTATAAAATGGGTACAGCCTAGACAAACTATCCAAGTGAGATTCAATGAAAATCTTGAAGGGCGGGGCAATTACGGTTGTGTCTCCTGCCTGGAAAAACCAAAACCATGGCAATGGTAAAATAATTTACCCGACGTATGTTTATACGTTTCATGCTTAACATAGATAAGTATTTCCTATATATAAGATCGCTGATACGTTGATGCACGATTATATTGATATTTACAAGTAATGTGTTTGTGTTGACGTCCACTTTTCTTTTCTTTTTCAGGAAAAACATTTCAACTTGATGATGGTAGTATCGCTGCAAATTACACTGCGTCATTTTGTCCTGACAGGGGTGTGACATGCCCTGCTCTACAATACATGACCCCTACGAACAGAGCAACATTGATTTGGTCTTATGGAGCGCCTGATGGAAATACAACCACCGTCATCGGCACGATGAATCTTCTAAACGATTTCAAGACTGATTTCAATTTATTAGATAAGAGATGCTTCAATATATCACCGAATGGTTCACTTTTCCTCAAACGTTGCTCCGATGTTGGTGTTGTCAGATACTGGTGTCATGTCTTCCCCTTCGGTGACGTGGTTATCAGGTCCTTTGTGGATGTGATTACACGTAAGTGTTAATATTTACAGGGGAAGTGTGCGTCGTATTCACGACAATTAACAAGTGCATGCTGAGAGGAAAAGAGACTGCATGCCAAATTCGTCGATAAATACTTGTATGTTTGGATAAACGAAGTATTGTATTGTGGATTCGATCTTCGTATTCTTCGACTACACATCGACAAAAAATCCAAAGGAATGTAGCCACTGCAAATGAGGGAGGGGGACCAAATATTGGCATTTCAGAGAAAATCAGTTCATGCGCCGTGCTTGCGACGAGCGCATACGTGATACATGCGGAGCTGAAGCCCGGCAGCCAATTTCACGAAACCTTGCGCAATTGGGTAAGTCCACTTCGCCACATTTCATTGCGTAAGTTGTGCAACATTTATGACATTTCAAAAATCGATTTCACGAAAGTTACGCAGTGCGTAAGTTGCTGACTTGCGCCACAAATTATGGCGTAACTTACGCACTCATTTTAGTTGACGTAAGTTGTCCGGACAACACCAAATTGATGACTTAACTAGATGAGCGTGAGCATCGTAGAACCGGTAGTTGCTCATGTTATTTGATAATAATTTTGATAGTATTTCAGAGGTTAATAAAATCATCATCCTCTGCAGGTTTACCCGTGAGGTATTTCCGAAAGTTTTCACCAATTTTTTTGGAGCGAATGACGTGAAGTTTCAAAATGGCGCCACCTCTGATATTTCATGGCTGTTCCATGGATTTTTATTGTTAAACCCAAACAGTCGTCGTAAAAGCCGCATTCAACCTCGTCCGCGATGTATACAAAATAAAACATTGCGTATCCACGTAACGTTTCGTGAAATGGTTCGTAAGGAAGTTGCGCAGCTGCGCAACATTTGTGTAGCGTAAACCCTACGCAGTGGCGTAAGTTACGCACTGTTTCGTGAAATCGGCTGCGGTGTCCATTTAACCAACTTCAATCGTCAGATATAAACCCTTTTCACCCACGTGACCAGAAGCAGTAAATAATGCCACCACATTAAACCACCTTGGAGCTGATCACAGTACATTCAGTAGTGTAGCATTGTATCCAATTCAAACAAAAATGCCCGACTGCCGGCTCTTTCCCCATCGTTCAACACCTGCAAGGTGACGGGAGAGAAATGGATGTTAATGCACTGAAGATATAAACAAATCCATATCAAATATTAAAAACATTTTTTTCTGATATATTGGCCTGTGACGTTACTCGGACACTGCCGATGATACAAAAGTGCCATTTAATTGTACACGAACCATCGGTACCGGTGGTTCGTGTACAAATCAGAATGAGCCAATAAGGAAACAGCGCCAATGGTTTGTGTACTGACGGATCATGAGCAAGAGTTTTGAAAAGTTGGGCAAATAGATAAATCAGACAATTTGACTCTGAAAATCAAAAATGTCGAGTTTTTGTCGAACTGAAAGAGCTAAGTTGATGGAAGTGTGTAGCACAGTTCAAATATTAATTCCATTAATATTTGCATTCGCATTAATTCCAAACTGATAAGAACATAATGTGTGACATAATAGATACATTTAACGTGACTCCCTGTGGTTGTGTGCCCCTTCTTGTGACAATATCCTTAACAAAACAAAAATAAACCAAAAATGGTTTTACCTTCTTGTATAAACAACCTCCGTTTGTTAATGTCAGTCACAGTAATTTGATCAAATCAGACTATTGTGGCCTATACATGTCGTCGCCGTTTTCACGAAGGAACGGGCACGTCGAAAATGACATTATTTTCAACTTCAATTTGGTTTTCAATCTGTTAGGACTTATTTCTGAGGTCATTTAATGTTAAGCTTTGATAGAATCATAAAAGGGTTTATTCTACTGTGTAAAGTTGTTTTAATTTACTTTTTGCAGTTAAAAAAATATAGGAACTTCCTTTGTGGTTATCTCGAAAACCTGTTTTCGTTACCAATTGACATGCCCGCCGTCTGTTGAACAAAAAAACAATCATACAAAAGCAAACGAAATCTTACTAAATAAGACTGGAATTGAATTAGTTGTAAAAGTTTGTTAATCACATTAACAAATGTCATACTGTACGTTTGAGCCAATTTTTATTTATTTGCCCATCGTTTAAATGTGCATGGTAACAAGAGGAATGTGCAAATCCGCATTTCTCTTTTGCCACCACATTTGTAGACACGGGTGATCACCGATCACCTATTGCTTCTGTACGATTCCATCTTTGTTTTCCTTTTCATCTTTTTCCGGACAATAATTCTCCGCAGCTTTTCTTCCAAACGGTACAACATATCAACTTGAAACTTGGCATGAACATCAACCATCAACCCACGTGTGACGTCATGATGACGTCATTCTGTATCAAAGTACAACCCATTTTACTTTAAAACGTTACCAAATTCTGTCAACTGTACCTCATGAGCTAATACAGCTGTGATGTTCATGATTTGGAATCTGATAGCTCTAGACTTGGGCAACATTTTGGTCTGTATGGGCAAAGTCGTCTGACCTTTACTTCCGGTGTTACCGTAAGGCCAACGTTAGGTCAATTTTAAATGCGAAAGAAACGTCAAATCAAAACCTAAACCAATGTCTTCGAAACAGTTCAAGGGATAAACATGACATTTAGTACGAACATTAACCTTGATGCTGAGATGTCCATATATTTATGACGTCATAGTGACGTCTTCAGACATCAAATCACTAGCGATTTAAAGCCAACATTTAAAGGCATGTTTTGAACTACAACTAAATAAGGTGCCATGTTCATATTTTGTGATCTGGTAGACCTAACACTGGACATTTCGATTCCCATAGACACAAAGTCGCTTTACTTCCGTGGTTACCGGAAGTGCAACAAAAAGTGAATACAATTCGAAAACGGAAGTATTTTACTACAACTAACGAAATTATCAAAATGTCAAGAATGATATGCCAAACACAGCAGAGGGCTTGATGATGTAATCACATCAAAGGGCGCCATCTAGCGGCACATCAACGACATTTCATGTTGTGGAATTTGCAAACCATATCGCATATTTTACCATAGTTGACCACAAACACTCGTTAGGCAAGAACACATTATTTTGTGAAGATTCAAACTTTCGACGTCATGAAACCGGAAGTTATTGTAGGGAGAATTTGATGAAAATCAGTTTTCCCACTTCATTTAACACCGCCATTTAAGACATAGTAGAGGTACTATTTTGAACAAATAATGGTTCAAAAACTTCATGTTTTGTTTTGGATGTCATTGGACTGAACAAGTACAATGAAGGAATGCCGCACCCGATCGCCTCGTGTTTGTAATAACAAACAGGAACAAAACCGTAACAATATTTTTTTTTCAGTTTCCATTGAATAAACATCAATTATGTAACTTATTGAATGCTTTAAGTACTGATATATCAAGAAGTATTAATTATCCCTTTCTAAATGTACTGCATGCGCTAGAAGAGGACCCCCCGTGCAACTTGTGTGGTGGACATTCGCGATAATTCTATGCGCGCGGCAACGGCCTGTTATAGGGATTTGCGACTTCCGTAATTACAATAAAAAAAACAGTTTAATTCGAAAAAGAACAGAATAATAACGAAACTGGTCTACTTATCGGAATAATCTGAACTAAAATAAAACCAGAGGCACCGATATTTTCCCTAATTGAGTTTTCTGCAACAGACATATTTCAATTCACTTGGTCAATTTCAAATTATTAGTAGTACCTCTTCACTTCACGTAGAAAGCCTGTCAAACAACTATCTGTGAGAGTGACATTTTGTTTCTGTTTCCTATCTAATTTGTCAGTTGATGACAATCAGCCAACAGATATTGCCATCACATCTGAACAGGTTAGACACACCGGGGTGACAGAAGGACAGCCAGATAATGTTCTCACTTTGCCAGCAATAGCAGCTATAGTTGTAGCAGCCGTCTTAATTCCTACTGCTCTTGTTATTGTTCGATACTGCAGCAAATACCAGGTACGTTTGATGAGCTAGTCCTCTTTAGGTACCAGTAACATAATGCATGTATTTAACAAAATACTCATGTTGACGTCGTCACGTGAAAGAGCGCCGTCGAACGGAATGTCAAAGAAGTCAGTTATCTTTAAAACAGCGTAGGGATACCATCAAATGTAGTAAAAATAGTTTCTAAATAATGAGTGTCTAAACTGGAATTTATGTGTAAACTTACTTTTTCAGTGTAAAACGTGCTCTTTGATTGCTGAATACAAGTCTGATAAACGGCTCATTACGAAGAAAGGAAATTGCCGCTGTAAATGCAAGGCTCGTGAAAAGTGTAATAGTGGAACAGGTGTGCCTTCATCAGAATAAAAAAACAGTCGTCTTAATAAAAGTGTGGTTTTTGACTGCGGTGTCTGGTCACTTGTGATTGTACTTGTGAATATCGAAATTCCCGTGCTGGGAACTAATCTTCTACGTGCTAACCTTAGCTTGCACGATATCTTTGTGCGTGTTAAACTTTCGACGTATCGGCGCTTGGACAAAAAGCTTTAAAAAGAATGTCTTGTAGTTGGAATGTGGATTTACACACTAGTAGGTAACTAGGGTGTAATGGTAGTTTGTTGAAAATCGTAGGTAGCACCACATACTTGATAAAAAAATACATGGGATCCAGCTTCCATTTCCCACCCCAACCTCTACAAAAAACACCTTGTGCAAAAATAATGCCATATATATTTTTGTTTTTTATTTCTTTCTGGTAATGAAACCAAGGATTCCTCAAAAGCGCATGTCGCATTGTAGCTCGAAAGCCTGAAGAAACCTGTGGGGAGAAGACGGAGAAATGTTCAGTTTTATACTGAAATTCTAACTTAATACCTCTGCCTATAAACTATCACATTTAAAGGCCCGGTCACACAGAGGGGACGCATGGGGGACGCACGGCCGGCGCATTGAAAATTTGCAATTTTGGCCAGTGCG
>JAULKO010297204.1:0-14919 GCA_032356045.1 Mediaster aequalis | reverse complement strand
CCACGTTTAGCCTTAAGCTATTACAGATTATGGAAGCCTGCATGGTGGATATTCTATTTGGCTTCATGTATAATTATAGATCTGCTTCAAATTAAAAAGTAATTAACTGCTTGAAACGTAGGGTCCCTTAGTATGTATAAGGGCGGCCCTTTTTATTTATATGGTTCTCATATTTGTTGGGCCTTGAAGGAGGATCGAAACAAAAAATCTGGGGTTAAATAAAATAAAATAAATGCAAAGAGTTCAATGTATGACTGTCTTGTTTTGAATTAACTTTTATTTCCATGATTTTTAAACAAATGAAAAAAGAACCCATCTCTGGCATGTTAAATGAAATGAGCAAAATATAAATCATCTTTTTGCTTTAAGTTGAACAAGTTGAATACGCGTTCATCGTACATGTACATTGCACATACATGTACATTGTACATACATGCACATGATACATGTACACTGTACATGTACACGTACGTTGTGCAAAAAGGATGGCACAAGCACTGTACGTTCGTACCGTTGTGAATGCACGTACAACAGGTACGTGTATTAGACATTATTTGCACTGTTGTTTCAACGAAATTGGAAAGATGATCCCTATTTCTTTAATTTTTTTTCTTGGTAAGAAATTCCAGACAGGGTCGGCGGCATAAAAAAGATTTTTCCCCCTCGGCCGGGAGCCAAAAATAGGTTTTAAAATAGATTTTAAATCAACACTTAAGTTGAAGGTTTGTGAGGACAAAGTCCCACCGCAAAGGTAACTCATACAACTGTAATCCAAATGGAAATCACTAAAGGGATAATAATAAATTACGAGGTCAACATTTTGTGAAGATAGCGCAATTCCTGAACCTTGAACAGAACTGATTAGTCCGGGGGTCCGCAAACAAAGTCATCTGACGAGACCTATTTTAGGCTCAGGAATCTTTCTCCCCAAAACACTTGGATTGTCTTTGACCTTCGTATCATCAATGCCAAGAGATAAGATAAGTTTACGATCCCCAATGTAGAAAGTCACTGTGAATCCTTCAGAATCTGTCATACTGAATGGGGACAAGTTTTTCTGGTCTGAGCTAGCCTCGTCTCGAGGCTACACCAGTAAAAAAAGAAAAAGAAGTTAGCGCCGCTGAGATTTGGAAATAGTTCGTACACATTGTGCACGTATTGTGAAATGAACAGGTCTCTGCACGCAATTCGTTGTGCTGTGCATATTAACTACACCAATACGTAAAATAATACGCCAAATATGATCGCATGGAACGTTCATAGCCGGCTCACGGATTTCAAAACACAGGAATTATGTGGTGTAATATTCTATCTTCGCTGTCTCGGAAGAAGAATGGGAAAATTCGTATGTCACTCATACATTCACATAATCAAAATATCACAGGAAAGTGAAGCCAATATGACCACGTGTGGACAAATAGGGCAGTATACCTCGGCCGGGCTAAACCATGGGGCCAATTTCATAGAGCAGCGTAAGCACAAACAATTGGTTAAGCACAAAAACCTTGCTTAGTAAAATCAGGTTACCAGCCAAAACTCCATGTAATTGTCATGCTAACCAAACAACAGCTAAATACCAGCCACAAGAAATATACATCACATCGAGTTTTGGCTGGTAACGTGATTTTACTAAGCAAGGTTTTTGTGCTTAAGCACATTTTTGTGTTTAAGCAGCTCTATGAAACCCTGGTCAGCGCAAACACCGTGGTCCCCTGACAAGATTATTTTTTAGCAAGATTAGATTTCGAAGATGCTGCCACGGTAAAAATCAAGCTTCCTTTATCCCGCAGGCTTGCAGTCCACGATATTAATTTCCATCAAGGTATGCTGAAATGGTTAAATTAGTTCCACTATATCGCAGTTCATAAGCGGAATCCCTTCTCCGTGTAGTTTTGTTCGCTGACAGCAGATAGCCAACAACCAATCACCATCCACGACTTGAATGTCGTCTACTGAATAATCAAGCCCCGCCCATGGCTATGGCTCATTCACCACGCCGCAGTGAAGTACTGCAACGTGCGTGACCAAAATAGGCCTGAAGCCGACAAAGCAAATGACTATACCTGATATCTAAAAATAACTCCGAATAGCTCACGTTGCTCAAAACAGTGAACGTCTATAAATTGATACCGGAATGGCGTTTATCGTACTTTAATTTGAGAGCCGTATTTTGTTTTTTCTTCAACCGCGGAGGTCGCATCGTTCAGGTTACACTTCTTCCGGCTATCCATCTACAAGACGGTGCACTCTCCTTTCGAGACTTTTGGGATTCCCACTGAGTAAGTTTTGCTCTCATTTTTGTAAGTTTGTCTTTAAGGCCGGTACGAATTTGTGAGCAAACCAAATTTGTTATAATAATGATAATAGTCAATTAAGACATTTATATAGCGTTCTTACACAAGGTGGTATCACAACGCTTTACACAAACAAAAGGAATAGAAAAATTAAGAGCTTATAAAACAAAAGTTTAGTGATGTTTTGAAATTGAGTAGGAGAAGTGGCATGACGAATTTCATAAGGAAGACCGTTCCAAAGGTTTGGAGCAGCTGCTTAAAAACCTTTGGCAGATAAGGACGATCGGGTTTGACGCTTTGATAACATTCTGGTATCTCAACTAGAACGGAGTGGGCGATTGGGCTTATAATGGAACGATAAGTTCAGTGAGATAGGATGGGACACTGTCACTCATACATTTATAGGTTAACAATTTGAAATCAATACGTTGATGAATAGGAAGCCAGTGAAGCTGCTGAAGGAGGGGTGAGACACGATCATACTTTTTTGCCATAAAAACTAATACAAATTAATTTGGCCGCCCTGGTTTGGAGTCGTAGAAGTCATTTTATGCCTTTGCTAGATAGTCCTTGAAGGAGAGGGTTTCCGTAGTCAAGAGATCCGTAGTGTTAGGGTAACGGTGGACGTCACAACGAAGCAACCATTGTTGACGTCATCAAATTCGCTTCGCTTTTCGGATTCGCGTGAAGTATAAACCGGCCTTTAATCACCTGAAGAAATCACTTCGTTCTTCAATCAATTGTTCTCATCTCAGGCAGGAGAGAAATGTTATTACATGTATATGCGATTGTATAAAGAAAGGTCACTTGAACTGAATCGGTGTTAATGGTTTCAGCCGGGGGGGTGCAGGGGGTGCTCCCGCTACCGCTGCAAAGTTCAAACTTTTTTCTTATAAATTGTGTGAGGTTGAGCCGTTCAAATATCCCAGGACCGCCAGGG
Organism: Mediaster aequalis; assembly: GCA_032356045.1. NCBI lineage: Eukaryota > Metazoa > Echinodermata > Asteroidea > Valvatida > Goniasteridae > Mediaster > Mediaster aequalis. The sequence continues at coordinate 11,685 of JAULKO010297204.1, read as the reverse complement.
GCGGGGTGGGGTGGGGGGGGGGGGGGCAACCCTTCGATAGTCAAAAACGCCTTCGGCTGATCAACTTGAAATTTGGCACTGCTCCTAACTTTTATCGGGAGTCGACTTGGTGTACCAAAACACTTTTATGAAGGGTCCAAGGTTACCATGGCAACCGTTTCTTACACTTCGTTTCTGTATAAAAAGAGTAAATGAATGCACTTTCTGAAAGTCAGCTTCAGTTAAAAAAAAAAAAAAAGTGAAAAAAGGGCAATGACACATGAACCATCGCGATGTATTTCTGGAACCCATCATCGTGGTTGCCATTTTTTTGTCATTTTGTTGTCTTTGTCGTGTTCTTTTTGCAAAATCACCACCTGTCAACAAAATTGTTGCCCCTGCCTGGCATAATGGTACGAGCACTGCACCCTGAGTGCTTTTCGGGAGCCTGTGGGGGAGACTTCTTTACGTCGTGAATGGTAAAGACTCATTTGCAAATTGACATCACCCCGAATTAAACATACAATGTATATATCACGTCGTTAACGTCATACCCCAGACGCTATCACACCATTCAAGCGGACGTATTATGGGTAGAACTAGAAAAAATATCCTAGCAAAACATACAGCTCGGGAAAATATTATTGAACCACCAACATGTTCAATATTTTGTCACTTTGTATGTGTCTTTGACCCCGATATGTATTTAGTTCTTATATTTGTATCATTTAATGTGAATGCAATGGAAATTGGGCCAACAAACTCAAAGCATACTTTTACTACTTAAAATCCGGTGTTGGGACCGCATAGCAGGAATACGAGCTATACGCCAATTTAATATATTAATAACAAGAGTGTCCAGACATGTAACAGTTTGTCAGATATCAGTATCTGGTCGCATGGCCTTTACTCTTGATGACAGCACAGATGCCCCTCGGCATGCTCTCCATGTTGGTGGTCCAATAGTTTTTTTCCAGGGCTGTATGTTTTTGCACCAAAACTGGTAAAAACACATTTAAACACCCTCTAGCGATAACAGCCGTTCCCCAAATGACGTCATGAATACTGATTATGGTCCAGACAATATCGCCACCAAATAATTGGAACTGTTTTGAAAGATTATGGAAGGGAGAGGCAACAGCAACCTCGTTCCTACAAAGGACAACAGATTCGGTCCGCATCCACAGGGCCCATCAACCTATATATAATTGCTTAACATGCGTACATCCAACTGTCATGTACTTACAAAGATGGCTGCGGCCTGAGATATCGATCCCCAGGTCAATGTCTAGTCAAGGGCAAAGCCAAGGACTGCAGGTGGACTATCAACCCCAAGGGGCGAGTGTCGACAGGGATTTGATAAAACCGGGTCAAGTACACTTAATTGAAAAGGGCCTCGCTGAGTTCTGCCCTTTTGTACTTGGCGTGTACACACTTCTTCCATGCATTTGAAACTACACTTGTAAAAAAAAGGAAACGTTTTCTGTTGCAAGGTTTTCTGCGAATGTACTGTACATAAAGTATGCACTGCTAAAATTGCGGTGTTAAATTGACACCGTGTGGTATCTATATTGAACCATTCGTTCAATATAGACACCAACACGCTGTCAATATAACACCGCAGTTTTTGCAGTAAGCTAGTGTAGTATTTACTCATTAAAGTTTGTATGCAGTGTATATCACAGTTGATGTTTCCATGGTTTCTTTAGGTTCACCGTAAACAATGTCCCCGTAATTATGCGGTAAATTCAGTCAATCGACCTGCCAACGAAAAACTGTAAAAATTACGGTCAACCTCAACATTTCTGCTCAATACTTTTAAAACATAAGAACGGGTGCATCCTACGCCCAGGGTGCGATTCGTTAATGAATTGGGAACAAGAATTCACGGAAATACCACGGATATCATGCATACTGATTACTATACATTACTTAGGGTTTACAAATGCTACGAGAGCCTACTATACATGATTACTTCATGTTTTAGTTTAATATTCATTTTATCATCACGCCATGACCAAGTCATGGCTTGCCATCCACGATATTTGAACACAAATGTAGATGTTATGAGATTGCTCAAGTGTGTTTGAATATACAAATTTGACATAGGAATTGTTTAAAGAATTACATATTATGGTCAGGAAAGCGTGTTTTTGACAAAAATCTGCATTTTCATCACTTTTGTACACATAAATTTCCGTAATCGTGATTGGAGATTTACAAGAATACTTCACAACACCATGCTACAGCCCCAGATACTGCGTAAAGTACAGCACGCAATGCGGTAACAAGCCGTGCGGGAATTTCTATGTCCTTTAGGCTTGTTCATACTTCAAGCGAATGCGGAAGCGAAGCGAATTTCATTACGTCATCAATTGTTGTTTCATTGAGACGTCCCCCCGTTACCCAGACGAATTCGCTTCGCTCTTAAATTCGTGTGATGTGTGAACCGGCATTTTCCAGTTCTCGGTATGGTTGAAGCAATAACGGTAGAAAGTAGCAACATTTACAGGAAATGCAGTTTTTACACGGATTTTTTTTTTACAGCGCGGGGCCTATTAGGGAAGACATTCTTTTTAAATATGCGGTATTATGAGCGGTACCGCTGTTTTTGGAGATACTAGTGCACCCGACCAGTCGGCTCTGATAATGACCTCATTTTTGATATTTAACTTCACACAGGTGTTTTTTTTCTCATATAAAAAGACAAGCAAAGAATGAGTTGTCCGCTTAGTTTTTGACATCGTGTTGATTCTACTGTTCAAAAAGTTGGGATTTCTGTCCCAAAGCCTGACTCAAATGACTGAATGCGGTACCGCTGCAAAAACAGTGGTGCCGCTACCAATACCACCTGTTTACAAAGGATGTCATCCCTTATACTCTCCCATATCTTAAAAGTTAACATTAATTTGTCCTTCTGCTTCCCTCATCAGGGTGCCACAAGGTAAGGATGCATAGCATACTCGGGACAGGTTTGCTTCCACTGTTGGTGTACTGCTTCTTAGCTGCACCAATCTACACAGATTGCCAGGAGGCTAAACAAGACTTCAAAAAGTACAAATTCTTGTACTTTGCCTTCGAGAAAGACGGGAGCCATGGCATGCAGATCAGTCAGTCCGGGAAAGTTTTAGCGCGACAGGGCCACAACGTGAGCTTCCTACTTGGCAGTGACGGACCAAGGATGCCTAAGATGAGTGACGCAGACCTCTTCTCCTTCATCATCTTCAGGTCTCAATACACGGCAGAGGACAGGCGCGAAGTCTTCCGAGAACTGTCTCGCTTCACCCTCACGGGACAACTTGGTACCTTCTGGGGAATAGCGGGCTTGATATACCGGGCAATAGTCACTGGGAAGCCTCTTGTCGTCCACATGATCGTGGAGGAATGCGACGCCCTGCTCGGCGACAAGACGACCATGGACAAGCTGCGCCACGAGAAATTCGACATGCTGGTGGCCGACGACTTCTCACTTTGTAACGCGATACTGGCCGAGGCATTGGACATTCCGTTCATCCAGTGTGCTAACTGGGGTACCATGCCTGAGAAACACGGACGATTGTAAGTAACTATACAGTGCGAGTAAAATAAAATACCTTAAACCTTAAAGGCCGGTTCATACTTCACGCGAATTTGAGAGCGAAGCGAATTTCTTAGGGTAACGGTGGACGAAGCAACCATTGCTGATGTCATGAAATTCGTTTCGCTTTGACATTCGCGTGAAGTATGAACCGAACTTTATGGAACCCTAAATATATCAAACAGGAATCAAACTGATTCCACCAAGTCAGTATCAATATGTAGCCTACAATTTTCTCTTTGGCTCGGGCTATTATCGGCGACCAGGCCCCTCACCGGTTATAAACTACAATTTGTATTATTATTATTATTATTTTTATTTAAATTTTTTTTATTATTATTTATTTCACTCCACATTCAGAAAATACAAATTACAAACAAAGATATATAATACAATGAGATGGAATGCAATGAGAAAAAACATGTGGAGAAGGCAAGGTTGAGGAGGAAAACAATTCCTATAACTAAAAGGTTCAACCTGCCCTTAATGAGCTGCGGCTCCAGACGTCGTGGACATGTATAGCAACATAACGCACTTTGTTCGAATAAAACCATGATTTTTGGTCAATTTTCAGAGGTTTTTTTTGACGTTTTTATACACGCTCCAAGTTTATACACAATTGTATTCCCTTATTTAAAAATGCCTGGGACAGTTTCACGTGGGCGCGGAGCGTGTTTCAACCTTTAAGACCGGTCTTAAATAAGGGAATAGAAGTGTGATGGAGCGTGTATAAACTTATAGTTTGTGGCGGACCTGGTCGCCGATAATGGCCCGAGCCAAAGTCAACGGCCATTATTGTCGACCAGGCCACTCGACGGTTATAAATCACAAGTTTATACACGCTCCACAGCACACTTTTATTCCCATTCATATACATTTTTTCCTTAAAAACGTCCAAAAACCTCTGAAAATTTACCAACAAATCATGGTTTTATTCGAACAAATTGCGTTAAGTTGCTATCCATGTCCACGTCGTCTGGAGCCACAGCTCATTACTGCTTCATTTCGGTGCATTTATGTCGGCTCGGTACATTAACAGCGGTCACGTCCCTCCTGGGTCATTATTGACATGGTAAAGATCGGTTCATCAGACTTTTATCCCCTCATAAAAAAATACAATATATCTTCATGTCTTTTTTCAGGTTCCGGACTCCGATTGATCCCACCTACGTTCCGGGACGTCTACTGGGATTCACGGATAGAATGACCCTCTCCCAGCGGATTACAAACTATATCTCTCACTGGACCAGCGTGTTTGTGCATGCCGATTTCACCACCAAATATCAGCAACTGAAAGTCAAGTACAACATCAAACCGGACATTGACATTGTCCAGTCCATCCAGCAAGCCAGACTGTGGTTTTTCAACACGAACTATCCGTTAGAATTCCCTCGTCCAATGCACCCAAACACAGTGATGGTGACACCGATGTTTGGTGCCAAAAGGAAAAACGAGTCGGTAAGGCATTTCGATCCCGGGTCGGGCAAATTATTCCTGACATTTTCTCAACTCCATCGGGTGAATACAACAAGGCCAAGGTAGCCGACATTAACTGTCTCCATAAAAAAATTATACGTACAAATTACTGCAAAGTGTCCAGCTTAAGAACACGATTCATGAGAACATAAGTCTTAAGCACTGCGATTGAACCGATAGGCTGCTGTACCACTTTCAGAATGATCTTCACAAAATCTTTAGCCAACTCACGAAACTTTATCCCTACTAGGCAGTTATCCAATACAGAGACGATCATAATCACATACAAAATTCCCGTAAAAACACGGTCAATTTCCTGTAATTTTACGGGTTTCTACCGTTATTGCTTCAACCATACAGAGAAAGAACATGTTACCGTGTTACGGGAAATTTCCGTAAAAGTTGTTACCGCATTGCAATGCTGGGTTTCACGCAACATCCGGGGCTGTAGCAGTTATGATGTAAATCGTCAATCACGATTAAGGAAATTTGTCTGCAAAACATTAGTCATGAAAATTGCAGATTTTTGTCTAAAACACATTATTTTTCCTGATCACAAGAGGTAATTCTTCAAAAAATTAATGTCAAATTTTGATTATTTGTATCCAAACACACTTGAAAAATCTCATTGCATCTCCTTTTCGTGTTCAAATACCGGATGGTAAGCTATGGCTTCATCATGGCGTGATGAATATAAAACAAAAACAAGCTAACCGGGAAGTAATCACGTATAGTAGGCTCTCGTAGCATTTGTATACTGAACATTAATCAGTATGGAGTAGTTCCCTGAAGTCTGCTTCAATTCCCAATTCATTTAGGAATCCACCGTTGTGTAGGCCTAAATTGAACCCGTTCTTAGTGTTTTTAAAATGATTGAACAGCCCTTAATTTTACGGTTGACCATAATTTTTACGGTTTTTCGTTGGCAACCCGATTGTCAGTGAATTTACCGTAAAATTACGGGGAATTTTGTTTTACAGTGTACTGTAATCACTGTCCCCCTCAAATGTAACATTCGCATGTAAAATGTCAACAGTGCGCGTGACATAGCATCACATCTAATAGGTAACGATGGTCTCTTTTTATACATGAGTTGAATGCCTGGCCCATATTTCCACTTCATGGTGCCATGTGTGCACAAGACTATGTTATGCATGTTCCGAAACAACAGCCATGGCTTCAGCCGCCAACTTCGTAAGTTCTGGCGCTCGGCTGTAGCAAGCTCCTGCTGTATGGGTCCGACTTTCTGCCACATTGCATGAAATTTAAAATGCAAGCCGGATCCGGAGCAAGTCGAATCCTTTTATTTGATTTAACCAATCAGGGCTTCAGAATGGCGCCCCTGACGGAGATGGAGACGATGCCGGAGCCGATGCCATTTTCAGAAATGGTTCGGAGTATGCATGCATCTATAATCACTTTTCTTTCCTTTTTCAGCTTCCCGATGACGTTGCCAAGTTCTTGAACACAGCTCCTGCCGGGGTTGTCCTCTTTTCTTTCGGTAGCCACGTAGAGTGGATGGAAGATAAACAGGCGCAGATGTTCGCCGATGGTTTCGCCAAGCTACCACAGCGGGTGATGTGGCAGGCCAGTGTGGACTTGTCAAGGATCACAATCGGCAAGAACACCAAGATAGTCAAATGGATCCCACTCGCAAAAGTTATGAGTAAGTTCGAGTATAGCTCACAAACAGCGGTTCCGGTCAACGTTAATAAGGAAAGCTACTCTATCGGGTAGAGTAATTACCACATTCTTCTGTGAATCGTGTATCATTTTGGTTTGTGATCTTTCTCGAGAAGTGAGCTTGATCACACTGTAAACGCAACAGCCCTTTGAAAAGATCAAAATATATAATGTATACGATGTTCCTGAAGAGATTCGAAGCGGATATATGGGTATACACTGTACCAAAGATGGACTTAACCTATAGTTTAGAACCCTACAACGATTTTTCCCCCCAGTGCACAAGAATGTGAAAGTGCTTGTGACTCACGGTGGAGTCAACTGTGTCTTCGAGGCGATCTGGGCCGGACTACCGATAGTCGGGATACCACTTCTCTTCGACACATTTGACAACATGGACCGCGTCGTGGCACGAGGCTTTGGCGTCTCTCTCAACGATGTCACCAAAGTAACATCGGAGAGTTTGAGCAACGCCATCAGCACAGTAGTGAACGACCCCAAGTAAGTATATCTGAAGAAAAAAAACCACTCGGACAAACACACAGAAAGAAAAAAACAAAACCTATAGCGGATTGGCTTTATATCGAAGATTGATGTAGATTGAAAGAGGTCTACATAGGCCTACTGTTTATTTCAACCAGTCCATTGTTAGAGTACGCGATTCGTTTTTTCAAGCAACAAAGGTCACCGGCCTGAGCTTACTTTCAATCACCCGCTTGTCTACGATGGGCTTACGGGCTATCACAAACACTAGCTTTGGATGGTTAAAAGCGCATGCGTGTCTACAAAGGGCGTGTCCAACCAATCGCAATGGTTGGACACATATCAATCAACTACACGTATGATGTTGTTTTCAACCAATCCGGCAATCATGACACCAACAACGACATGAATATGCACATCAAAATCTGTTCTTGCCTCTTGTTCTGTTCAGATACCGTGAGAACGCACAGCGCATGTCAGCCATCGCAAAAGACCTGACGGCCGGTACTCCGCCAGCAGAGACCATGGCACACTGGATCCTTCACGTCACCAAGTTCGGTGGAGACCACCTTCGCCCGGCCGTCTACGATCTCAATTTCATCGAGAGGAATCTCGTCGACGTGTATCTGATCCTGTCATTGATTGTCGCCGTCATTGTGGGTGGCAATGTGTCGTTCTACTACTTCTGTTGCATGAAACGTACGACACGTCGCCCCAAACAAGACTAAATTTTGCACTTCGCTTCATCACAAAGACCAATAATAAAAAGTATTTTACGGAGCAAAATTTTGACGATTACAAGGAAACAGTTATAAGGTATTATAAAGTGTTCTTTTAAAGTGGGTTCGTCTAAAATTGGTAGGGCTATAGTCAATAATAGTGAACCGAAACGAGGGAATGGACAATACAGCAAAAAAAACAGGCAAAGCTGCGGGCCCATATTTATAGACAGTAACCTACAGGTGTAAGCATTGTATATTGTATAGCTTGAAAATCTAACTATGCAACAAGACAGTCCGTACCTAAAATGTACGTTTTCTTCCCATTCTTTTCTCTTTCTTGCATGGAAGAGAGACAGATTGAAGTGGCCGACCGCTGTAGAATCGCGTGCACCCATAATACCCAATCATATTTACTGCATTTCCACGAATACGCAGAAATCTACACGACTGCAAGTAAACAATCAGTACAACACACATTTTCCATAAGAGTTGTCTAAGGGGCGTGCCTACGCGGAAACGAGCGACAGTTCAGTTCCTAAATGCATGTAATTGAAAATAGTTTAGTACCTTGAATATCAAGAGTACAGTATCTTGCAGTATTGTAATTTTATCAGCACAATATACTACTTTGGACACACCCCGAGAAGTGCATATATATATATATCTAAGATGTTTGGAAATGTAAACAAACCAATACCAGGGGCCAATTTCATAGAGCTGCTCAAGTACAAAAATTTGCTAAGCACTACAAAAAATTGCTTAGCAAAAATGGGTTACCAGCCAAAATGCCATGTAATGTGGATTGCTTGTAACTGGTTCTCAGCTAATTTGTGCTTAGCGTGTAAATTTGCTGAGCAATATTTTCTGTTAAGCAGCTCTATGAAATTGGCCCCTGGGTGAAAGAGTATCGGGAACGACACCACTCGAAAACGAGATGGGTGTTACTGGTGGCTTTTCCATGACAAGTCAAACGTCAAAGATTAAAGAAATGGTCACGTTCAAATACAAGCAAGAATCATTATTCAAACTACTGTCAAAGGCATGTACTTCACTATTTCAACTTTTTCAGAAGGTCAATGGTGTAAGGTCAAGTTGTCTGTCAATCCTCTTTTACGGTTAAACGTCAATGCCGTACAAATCTTTGTTTACGTGTAAATAAGTTCAGAAACTAGTTTAATGTAATGATTATGAACATGATGATGAAGTAAAGAGAATATTGTAATGATTATTTTCATTATACAAAGTAGCTATACTGTTTACCCGTGGGCTTATAATTGGTTTGAATTTTGAATAAATGAGGTGAGTGGATATTTTCTGTTTTCACTGTTGGCCCTGACTTTATGTTTGAAATGCTGATGCATGTACAACTTGTGGTGACTGTACACTTACGAATATGAAATTTGTCATGTAAAGCTTACAACTTCACAGGATTGCTTTCGAAATAGCCACGAAGAATAAACGACTTATACAAACTTGTTTCACAGTAATTTCTTCCGACCACGAACAAGTATTCATTGATAATTTTTTTGACTTATTCTGAATGAACCAAAGTCCAAACGAGAAGCGGATTGTGCTCAAGCCACGTGCCTGGAGAACAACTTAACATTGAGGAAATAAAATGAGAGAAGTCCACCAACCACATTTAATTTTTACCAGTTGTTTGTCATCAGCCAATTTTTATTGGAAAGTTGCTCATGGTTTTGCATGCGTGTCTAATTTGGGGCCAAAAGTGGGGTTGCGGGTACTCGATTTTCGGCCAAGGCACACTGTGCTCTTGAAAAAGGCAAACATGAACATTGACAGTTGATAATGAACGTGACTGTCCTGAATATTAATGATAAATTAGTAAACCATTTGGGATCACGCACATCCACTGAACCCTGAACATCTGATTAACATCACCCGATCGCTAAACATAGCATACTAACTTGATAACACCTCAGAGTCGGGGACTGTGGGCCAAAGCAGCCAAAAATAATTGGTTCTGAAAAAAAAGGTTCAAATGGCTGGCTGATCTTGAATGCGAACGCATATAGACCACTTGATCACATCTGCGCTATAGAACTTGCCGTCTGCTCCTGCGGTAATACACCGATTTCCTTCTGGGTAAGTTTTGGTTTCCATTTCCATCAAATTTCGCCAACGCTTCCAAAAGCAATGACCACGGCGTTTCCAAATCACTGAAATGTCTATCCGCATAAAAAAAAATCACTATTTTGGTGGCATTCATTTCAAAAATGTCGATTCCATTGATCAAGGTTAATAAGGACCGAGTCAGCAGCGGCGTATACAGTCGGGGAACCGGGGGTGGCTGTTACACTCCCGACGAGTTTGAGACTTTTTGAAATAAATGAAAATATAAAATTTAAATCGATTTAGAGTTCAAAGTTCAACTATCACTGAAGACACCATTCCGTGAGCTCAGAAGTCTTTTCCGGAGTGGCTTCTGCCTAGTCAAACATTGTTTTACTTAATATTCATGCCTACCATGACATTGGGTTTGAGGATATAATAAACTGATTATATAACAGAAAAGACTGAATCGGTTTCGAAAGGTGCGTCCGTGGTGTACTAAACAGAAATGTCCACCACTTGCTCTTTCAACAGCAAACACGATATCTTAACCGTCCATCCTTTTATTTTGTTTCCTCGTCAGAGTGACATTCAAGAAGTTCATCATGCATTCTGTATTCTGGAAAGCCTTCCTTCCACTGTTGGTGTACTGCTTCTTAGCTTCACCAATCTACACAGATTGCCAGGAGGCTAAACAAGACTTCAAAAAGTACAAATTCTTGTACTTTGCCTTTGAGAAAGACGGGAGCCATGGCATGCAAATCAGTCAGTCCGGGAAAGTTTTAGCGCGACAGGGCCACAACGTGAGCTTCCTACTTGGCAGTGACGGACCAAGGATGCCGAAGATGAGTGACGCAGACTTCTTCTCCTTCATCATATTCAGGTCTCAATACACGGCAGAGGACAGGCGCGAAGTCTTCCGAGAAACGTCTCGTTTATCACTCACGGGGCAACTAGGTACCTTCTGGGGGATAGTGGGCTTGATGTACCGTACTTTCATGGGTGGGAAGCCTCCATTTATCTATATAGTGGTGGACGAATGCGACGCCCTCCTCGGCGACAAGACGACCATGGACAAGCTGCGCCAGGAGAAATTCGATATGCTGGTGGCCGATGACTCCTCACTTTGCAACCCGATACTGGCGGAGGCACTGGACATTCCGTTTGTGCAGTGTGCAAACTGGGGCACCATGCCAGAAAGATACGTACGCTTGTAAGTATATCATGCCTGTTGAAAGTTACACATAGCCAGAGCTGCCGAATAGGTTATTTCGATACCTACATCAAATTTCTTCATCCATCCTTGAGCCGTAGTTCAGTCGAATTCCCCAATTGACCGAATTCCCCAACTGACAGAATGTTTCTAGCTCATTTGTGAGGTTACAAGCTACGGTTTAGGTTGAACAGACACAACCGTACAAACTAAAATCCCAGTTGACTTAGTTTTCTGCCCGTCTGCACCGTGTGTTTTCCCATAGGGAAGGGGCGCGCATGTGGACGCAGCTCCGAGCGCCAATGTATCAAAGATGCACGTCCCTTCGTGAAACCGAAAATCTCAGTTGACCTATACACTTAAGCCTGGTTTCCATATAGTCGTTATAATCGCCGATAGCGCCTGCGAGGAGTCCCCGACGAAAAGCCGACATATGGAAACGGTCTGTCGTGACTGACGCAAACAAGGACGGAGATAGT
>JAULKO010296889.1:23571-33818 GCA_032356045.1 Mediaster aequalis | reverse complement strand
GTTCGCTTAGCACTGAAATACGCCGCTGACCGTGAAGAAATGGTGGAGAAAATTTTGCATGGCTACGGTGTTCCAGGCAATGATAATCCTATCACACCCGCCAACCGCTACTACGCCACCGATATAGCGCAACATCGATTTGATCCAGACAAAGCAAAATTTCACCTGAAAAAAGCAGGCTTGGACAGTCTGAAAGTCAAGCTGTCTGCCGCTGATGCCGCCTTTGCTGGAGCAGTAGATACCGCCGTTTTGTACAAAAATTCGGCCGCTAAGTGTGGCATTGATATTGAAGTGGTGCGCGAACCCAATGACGGTTATTGGTCAAATGTCTGGCTCAAGAAAGACTGGTCGATGTGCTTCTGGAGCGGGCGAGCAACCGAAGACCTGATGTTCTCGGTTGCCTATGCTGAGGGAGCACCTTGGAACGATTCGTTTTGGTCACACAAGCGATTCAATGAGCTGCTAGTATCGGCACGGGCGGAATTAGATGACAGTAAACGGCGCCAGCAATACAACGAAATGCAGCGTATTGTCATTGAAGAAGGGGGGGTTGCCGTGTTGATGTATGCCAATTATGTCGGTGCTAGAAGTAAGAAAATAGCGGATAACGGGAACATCGCCACTAACTGGGATGTAGATGGCTTGAAGGCACCGGATCGCTGGTGGTTTAAGTAACCCGTTTGTTACGAAGGTAGGTCGCGTGAATATCAAGGAAAGGCCTTTGCATAAGGGCACCTCTAAAAACCCCAGTACCTTTTCCACCCACCCATTCGTCAAATAGCCCAACTATTATCCTCATCATTGGATGAAATAGGCTCTATCTTCTACGCTACCTAAATCGCACTGGAGTGCTTAGATCTACCCATAAAGAGAGACTTTGCTTGGTAGAAAGGCAAAAACACACGGAATAAGGAAGTTTATCCGCATCAATGACCGATTGAGTACGCTTTCAACGCCGCTACGGAGTGAAATTTTGCCTATGCAATGGTCTCATTATGCAAAGGTCTCTAATCATTTTCCTAGCCTTCCTTCTCTTCCATGGGGGAAAATAACCGCTATGAAATGGCCTCTATACAGTGGTGTCATGATGTGCATGACGCATCGGTAAATGGATTGAGACCCCCTCTGTGACTGACCAGCGCGCTTTTTTGAATTATCCGTGTCGTGTGGTATCATTCGCTACGTGGAAACTGAGCAATCAGGTATTTGCCCGCTTTGCTACAGTTCCCAAAATATACCTTATCAATAGAAAAAAGAGGGGAAAATGAAGCATAAAAAACCATCAAATATTAATGACAATCGTCGTCGCTTTATGAAAGCAACTGGAGCCGGATTCGCTGCGCTAGCATTGCCTGTCAGTGCCTTTGCCGCTCCTAATCCAGGGGGACGTTTCCGTTTCGGTATTGGCGGCGGATCAACCACAGATACACTCGACCCGGCCTTGACAACCGACTTCTTTATGCAAGTATTGCTATCTGGCTGTCTTGTCAACGAATTAACCGAAATTAATCATAAATCGGAAGTCATCCCGCAGCTCGCCGAAAGCTGGGAAGGTAGCGATAAGGCCAAAAAATGGACATTCAAAATTCGCCGAGGGGTCGAATTCCATAATGGCAGAACATTAAAGCCCAAAGACGTGGTTGCCTCTGTCAATCACCACCGTGGCGAAACCAAGTCAGCAGCAAAACCTTACTTCCAGTCAGTTGAAGATATCAAAATTGATGGTGACTACGTTGTTTTTCATCTGAACGCCGGAAATGCTGATTTTCCTTTTCTAGTCAGTGATTACCACCTCGGTATTTTTCCAGCGAATGATGATGGAACCATGGACTGGCAAGCTGGCATTGCTACGGGTGGCTATGTGCTACAAGAATTTGAGCCTGGCATTCGCGCTTTGGCAAAACGTTACCCGAATTACTGGAAAGAAGGACGGGGGCATTTTGATGAGATTGATTTGATTAGCGTTGACGATGTCATTGCCCGTACTAACGCACTGACCACGGGGCAAATTGATGCCATGGATCGTTGTGATTTGAAAACGGTCAATCTACTGAAGCGTAACAATGACGTTAAAGTCCTTAATGTGGTTGGTACTCAGCAATACACTTCACCGATGATTACCACCAACGCTCCTTTTGACAGCAACGACGTTCGCTTAGCACTGAAATACGCCGCTGACCGTGAAGAAATGGTGGAGAAAATTTTGCATGGCTACGGTGTTCCAGGTAATGATAATCCCATCACACCCGCCAACCGCTACTACGCCACCGATATAGCGCAACATAGATTTGATCCAGACAAAGCAAAATTTCACCTGAAAAAAGCAGGTTTGGACAGTCTGAAAGTCAAGCTGTCTGCCGCTGATGCCGCCTTTGCTGGAGCGGTAGATACCGCCGTTTTGTACAAGAATTCGGCCGCTAAGTGTGGCATTGATATTGAAGTGGTACGCGAACCCAATGACGGTTATTGGTCAAACGTCTGGCTCAAGAAGGACTGGTCGATGTGCTTCTGGGGCGGCCGACCAACCGAAGACCTGATGTTCTCGGTTGCCTATGCTGAGGGAGCACCTTGGAACGATTCGTTTTGGTCACACAAGCGATTCAATGAGCTGCTAGTATCGGCACGAGCGGAATTAGATGACAGTAAACGGCGCCAGCAATACAACGAAATGCAACGTATTGTCATTGAAGAAGGGGGAGTTGCCGTGTTGATGTATGCCAATTACGTCAGTGCTAGGAGTAAGAAAGTAGCGGATAACGGGAACGTCGCCACTAACTGGGATGGAGATGGCTTTAAGGCACCGGAGCGCTGGTGGTTTAAGTAACCCGTTTGCTACGGAGGTAACCGCGTGAATATCAATATTTTTAGCATGGTTGGCAGACGCTTATTGCTAGGTCTGCTAACCCTGCTAGTCGTCGCTATCTTTGTTTTTTCTGTTGTTGAATTGTTACCTGGGGATATTGCACAAGAAATCCTCGGGCAGAGTGCAACGCCTGAAACAGTCGCCGCCTTCCGAGAATCACTGGGATTAAACAAGCCACCGCTTGAACGTTTCTTCGATTGGATTTCAAACGTATTACAATGGGATTGGGGAATATCGCTGGCTAATCAGAGGCCAGTCAGTGAATTAATCGCCAATCGCCTTCACCACACGCTGTTTCTTGCTGTCTACACAGCCGTGATTGCGGTGCCATTAGCACTGGCATTAGGCATCATCTCTGCCTTATATCGCAATACCATTATTGATCGCAGTATCAACGTGATTGCGTTATCTGCCATCTCGCTACCCGAATTTTTCATCGCTTACGTGCTAGTACTCTATCTGTCTGTCAAACTACAGTGGTTTCCCAGTCTGGCCAATGTTAGTGCTGATACGCCATTGGCAGAAAAATTGTCAAAAACTTTCCTACCCGCAATGACGCTAACGCTGGTTATTACCGCCCATATGATGCGGATGACGCGTGCAGCAATAATCAACCTACTAGCCTCTCCCTACATCGAAATGGCACGCCTGAAAGGATTGTCTGCACTGCGTATTATCGTTGTCCACGCACTACCCAATGCCATTGGCCCAATCGTCAATGTTATCGCTATCAATTTGGCCTATCTTATTGTTGGTGTCGTCATTGTTGAAGTAGTTTTTGTCTATCCTGGCCTCGGCCAATTGATGATTGACTCGGTTTCAAGACGCGACATTCCTGTCGTTCAAGCGACAACGCTCATCTTCGCCAGTGTGTATATTTTACTCAACTTATTAGCAGATGTTATTTCTATCGTCAGCAACCCCCGCTTGTTGTATGCACAGCGATGAATCACGTCGTCAAGCTACTCCGTAAAGCCCCACCAACCGCTTTATTTGGTCTCATCGTTATTGTTCTTTACATTGCCACAGCGTTGCTCGCTCCCTTACTAGCACCCTATCCAGAGAGCGATGTGGTAAGTGGTAGTTTTGAGCCGTGGGGAGGGGATTATCTTCTTGGTACCGATAACCTTGGTCGTGATGTACTAACGCAGATGATTTATGGTGCTCGCAATACGGTTGGTATTGCTTTCTCAGCAACCTGTATTGCCTTTTTGGCGGGCTCTTTTTTGGGTTTGCTCGCGGCGACTGTCGGTGGTTGGATTGATCAACTATTAGGTCGTATTGTTGATGTCGCGATAGCCATTCCTTCTTTGATTTTTGCCTTGCTGATGTTGACCATTATCGGCACTGGTATTATTGAGCTGGTTGCCGTGATTTCTATTATCGAGTCAACCCGTGTCTTTCGCGTAGCGCGTTCAACCGCTATTAATATTGTCGTCATGGATTATGTAGAAGCAGCAAAGCTACGCGGTGAAAAAATGTTCTGGTTGATTACGCGAGAGATTCTACCCAACGCAGCCCCACCGCTCATCGCTGAGTTTGGTTTGCGTTTTATATTTGTCTTTCTTTTTATCAGTGCTTTATCTTTTCTCGGATTAGGCATTCAACCCCCTTCCGCTGATTGGGGAAGTATGGTACGCGATAATGTCGTACTCATTACTTACGGTGATATTACGCCACTGCTACCAGCGGCGGCTATTTCTTTACTCACTATCGCCGTTAATTTTGTTGTTGATTGGATGCTACACGCAGCCAGTGGATTAAAGAAGTGAATCAACACTAAAACACACTTGCCCCTATCCTACCTCAGCGGCATCAGTAAGCCTTCACTGACTACAGGGTTTATTGAGACCATTGAAGGGCACCTCTAAAACCTCGGCACAATTTATGAAGCGCATAAAACAGCACCTTTTCCACCCACCCATTCGTCAAATAGCCTAACTATTATCCTCATGGTTGGATGAAATAGGCACTATCTTCTACACTGCCTAAATCGCACTGGAGTGCTTAGAGGTACCATTAAGCCAATCTTTCACTCCGCAGTAGCGTTGAAAACAATCTCAATCGGTCATTGATGCAGATAAACTCCCTCATTCCGTGCGTTTTCGCCCGCCTGTACCTGCCTGTGCGTCGCACGCAGACAGGCCTTGAACCAAGGCAAAATATCCGCCTATGCCATAGTCTCTATTCGCCTTGTAATAACTGTTTTCGAGACCATTGCATTGACAAATCTTTCACTCCGGTGCGGCGTTGAAACCGTACTCAATCGGTCATTTATGCTAATAAACTCCCTCATTCCGTGCGCTTTCGCCTTGCACCAAAGCAAAATATTCGCCAATGCAACGGTCTCTTTTCGTGATAACGCAGGAACTATACCAACGTGGCAAAACAGGATTATAAGCCACGCGTGAGAGGATTCAATGGATAACCAAACTATCTTACTGATACTTTTCGCCGCTTTCCTACATGCGACTTGGAACGCATTGCTTAAATCGCAGACCGATCGTATTGTTGGCTTAAATGCACAGCTGCTGGCATCAACAGTCTATGCGGCAATCTGGGCTATCTATCTGGGAATCCCTGATTGGTCAACTTGGGTTTATATCATTCCTGCCGCCCTATTGCATTTTTTCTATCATCTCCTATTACTCTCATCTTACCGTCTGGCGGATATGAACCTAGCCTATCCAATTTTGCGTGGCAGTGCGCCATTGATAGCCACGCTCATCGCTTTTTTCTTTCTGGCGGAAGTCCCGTCCGTTAACACCATCATTGGCATCATGACCATCTGTGGGGGTATTGCCTTACTCGCAAAAGGGTCCAGCTGGCGCTCTATTCTCACCGCTATGTCAACCGCTACTGTCATTGCTAGCTACAGTGTGGTTGATGCCGTTGGTGCCCGTGTCAATGGGGATGGCTGGCAATATGCAGTTTGGTTACTCATGCTCGACTCCTTTTTCTTCCTACCAATAGCACTACGACAACGGGGGTGGCGTGCCCTCTTACGCGCTCCCCCCAGAACTTATCTATTCGGTATTATCGGTGGTGTTTGTTCTGTATCGGCCTATTCCTTGATAGTGGTCGCCTACACCAAAGCCCCGATTGGTGCGGTCGCTGCACTACGGGAAACATCTATCATCATTGGTGCATTGATTGGATATTACATTCTCAAAGAAAAAGCAACGTTGCGCATTCCTGGTGCCTGTATTATTGCCCTCGGCGCGATGTTAATCGTCTACGGTAAAAATTAACAGTGAGGCGAACCCACGTGTTTGCCCAACCGCCGATACCCAATGCGCATTAAGAAACCATTACATAGGGATTTAAACCACGGAATACACGGAAAGGCACGGAAAAGATTGGTATAGGGCACCTCTAAAAACCCCGGCACAATTTATGAAGCGCATAAAACAGCACCTTTTTCAAGCAAAACCTCGTTAAATAGGGTCACTCTATACGGGCGTTTTGCAACGCCGAGTTTGGCTCTTTTACCGCCCAAAGGGGGTGGCATGAGTTAATCAGAGCTTCCTTTACTCTGTGGCGGCGTTGAAACTGGTCTCAATCGGTCATTGATGTTAATAAACTCCCTCATTCCGTGCGTTTTCGCCTTGCACCAAAGCAAAATCCCTCTTTATGCAAAGGTCTCACCAGAACGAATCGCAGTATAATGACGGAAATGCATCATTTAATAAATTCTCTCAATGATAAAAAAAGCGCAAGAAATTCTCGCTGACTTAACGGCAGGAAATCGTCGATTTGTTTCAGGCGTTCGCAGTGTTGAAGCACTGGCCAGTCAAATACCGCAAAACCAAGCAGTCGACAATCCCTCCCCCGCCGCCGTTATCTTGGGTTGCTCAGATTCTCGTGTCCCCGCTGAAATCGTTTTTGATCAGGGGTTGGGTAGTTTATTTGTTATCCGTGTTGCCGGTAATATTGTTGCACCCTCACAGATTGGTAGCGTTGAATTTGCTGTCGGTCGTTACGGCACTCCTCTTGTCGTTGTCTTAGGACACTCCTCCTGTAACGCTGTCATGGCGACCATAGAAGCATTGAATAACCCGAATAGTAGCGAATCGGACAATGTGCTGTCTATCGTTAATCGCATTAAACCGGCGATTAAACCTTTATTTGACACCGCACTCATACATGACCAAAACCAGCTTTTGCACCTAGCCATTCGTGCCAATATTCGCGCAACGACTAACCACTTACGGCACGGTTCGTCCATTTTAGAACGGCTCATCCATAAAAATGAATTGACGATTGTTGGTGCAGAATACGATCTGCAAACGGGCGAAGTTGATTTTTTTGATCAGTCGTTCGAGTGCCACTCAAAAGAATGACTTTCTACAGTGCACCTCTAAAACCCCCAGCACAATTTATGAAGCGCATAAAACAGCACCTTTTTCAGACAAAATCTCGTTAAATAGTCGACCCTGAAAAAACTATTTTGCGACCATTAATATAGGATTTTTAACCACGGAAGACACGGAAAAACACGGAAATAATGGTTGGGCAGACACATAGGTCTGCCCCTACAACAGGTAAACCAGCTCCGCGCTTTTCCTCAGCGTCTCTACGGATTGAACAAAACGACCAGATAATAAGGGGGGTATTCGCATAAACTGGTTGATATAACCATCGCATTTACAGATTTATATCTCGAAAAATCAGTCCCTTACATACTTTTTCAAGGATGGCTATTTAACGAGTTTTTGCCTGAAAAACGGGCTGTTTATAATTGTGCTTGCATTAATCAGGCTACGACTCGCAATTGACGACGGATTGTGCGAATACGGGAGTGCATTTCGTCACGATAAATGCCTTTTTAACATTCATTTATCCCTTATCTAGTGATTATTGAGCTGATTCGGTCTATTTGTTGATTAATCAATAGATTGACAATAGCAAAAACATCGTTTAATGGCGAAAATCCCTTCCCAATGCAACGCAATCAGAGCTTCCTTTGCTATAATTTAGACAGAGAGTAGATACTGAGACCTTTGCATAATTGGTTATTTTACTCTGTAGCGGCGTTGAAACCGTACTCAATCGGTCATTGATGCTAATAAACCCCCTCATTCCGTGCGCTTTCGCCTTGCGCCAAAGCAAAATCCCTCTTTATGCAAAGGTCTCACTATTTTTATTACCTCAAATATTATAATCTTTTATGACAGATAAAATTGCATTTCAAAAATTACGTTTTAATTTTGATTTTACAGAAACTATTGACGCTGATCATCCTTTATATCAGGATTTTAGCTCAACTCGTAGCGACTATTTAAATCGTTTACTTTATGATTTAAGTCTAGTGAAAACAGACACTGGCATAGAACCAATGGTCGGTTGGGAGCAATTAAAAGTCAAGCACATTTTAATTTGTGGGCATAGAGGTTGCGGCAAAAGCACAGAACTAAAAACCTTATGCAACACACTGACTAAGCACTATGAAAAGAATAAAGAGAATAACCAGGGCTTTTTGCCTATACTGGTCAATACAGAAGTCGATTTAAATCCCAATGATATGGAATTTACTGATGTATTTATATTAATCGTAGAAAGCCTCAGCAAGTATTTAAAAGAAAAAAAGATCTCTATTGATGGCGTTTTTACCAATGAAATACGAAGACTACTTGCTGAAAGAGTGCTAACAGAAACAACAAGCCGAGAATTAGGAATTGAGGGAGGTGCGAAGATTAGTGCATTTTTTTCATACTTGCGTGCTAGCTTTAAAAATAGCACTGCCCACACAGAAACACTGCGTCAAAAAATTAAAAGTAATTTTTCTGACTTAGCCGATCAATTTAACCTGCTGGCACAAGACATTGAAGAAAAAACAGCAAGCAAATTATTATTTATAGTTGATGGTACTGATAAATTATTGGATCTCAAGCAAGCCGAGCGCATGTTTATCGACAATGTCGCTTTAATTACACAATTAAAATCTTGCTTTATTTTCTCCGCTCCTATTTCTCTGCCGCTGAGTCACGCCCAAGCGAATAATTATTATCAAGTGCATTACCTGCCCATGCTCAAGCTCTATGAGAATTATAAAGCAGCAAAAAAAGCACAACCTCCCCATGAAAAGAATTACGAACTATTGCGTCAATTCGTTTTGAAGCGCGTTGAAAAAAAACATTTCAGTGATGAAAAACTGATTGATACCTTGATTACCGCTTCAGGCGGGGCATTACGGCATTTAATCCAACTCTTAGACTATGCGTGGCAAGAAGGACTGGCTCTCAATAAGATAGATGAAAATTGCGTAACCACGGCTAAACAACGATTCATCAACGAACACTTTCGTTTTTTTGAGCAAAGACATATTGATGCAATTCGGGCGGTTTATCAACAAGACAATCCCCCATTAGATGAGAATATTCGCTTTTTACTCTTTCAACTGGCGATTTTAGAGTACAACGGCGATGATATTTGGAAGTATCCCCACCCAATTATATTAGAACTTTCCCCGCATTTTGAGCATTCATGAGCACGACTACTTGGGACAAGATTAATTTATGGATAGAGCCGGGTAAATTACATTACGTGGTCGTTTTCTATGAGCATGATGCCACCCGTCAAGCTCTATTAAAAGAACACTCGGAGCCAATCATCCAGCTAACAAAAGAAGAACCCCTTAAACACCTTTTAGACACCTTAACTACACTTAATCAGCAAAGCCCTCGTCCCCGTTGTGTGCAGATTACACGGTGGGAAAATCTACTCGATGGAAAAGAAGGCAATGCTGATCTCAATCGCCTCAATATGTTGCGCGAGTCCTTTCCCTCACAACTCAAATTTGCGCTAATATTTTGGCTACACAAGCGATACATTGCGCAGTTTAGTCGTTATGCACCTGATTTATGGTCATGGATGCACAAGATAGACGCTACTGAAGAGCTATCAGAAGAAAACAAAACAAAAATTCAGGACTTTGAAAGTTCGCCTCCTCTATTACATTCACACGATAAGGATTACTTTGAGCGCATACAAGAAATAACGACCTACCTTGAACAACAAGAGCTTTCCTTAGACATTGAACTCATGTTACGCTTAGAACTGGCAGAAAAGTATCTCAAATCAGCTCAATACGATAACGCTGTTCAAGAATGTACAAGCTCTATTCAACGTCTAATAAACAAACAAAATGATGACCTCAAAGCAAAATTCCTCAACATATGTGGTTTGGCTTATGCTCGTTTAGGCGAAGTAGAAAAAGCCATTGATTATTACCAGCATGCATTAGACATCAGTCGTGAGATTAAAGACCGTCAAGGCGAAGGCAGTCATCTTGGCAATCTGGGGTCGGCTTATGCTCGTTTAGGCGAAGTAGAAAAAGCCATTGATTATTACCAGCAGGCATTAGACATCAGTCGTGAGATTA
>JAULKO010296889.1:0-23471 GCA_032356045.1 Mediaster aequalis | reverse complement strand
CTTATGCTCGTTTAGGCGAAGTAGAAAAAGCCATTGATTATTACCAGCAGGCATTAGACATCAGTCGTGAGATTAAACACCGTCAAGGCGAAGGCAATAGTCTTGGCAATCTGGGGTCGGCTTATTATCGTTTAGGCGAAGTAGAAAAAGCCATTGATTATTGCCAGCAGGCACTTGTTATTTTTGAAGAAATAAAATCACCCAATGCACAGATAGTCAGAGATTCAATTAACGAAATACAACAAAGAAAAAAACATGACCAATGACAATACTAAGACCTTTGCATAAACAGAAATTTTGCTTTGTACCAGTCTGCCTTCAGGTCTGCGACTGTGGCAAAGCGACAACGCACGGAATGAGGGAGTTTATCCACACAAATGACCGATTGAGACCATCTTCAACGCCGCCACAAAAGCAAAATAACCAATTATGCAAAGGTCTCATTTGTGGGATGCGCTTGCATTAATCAGAGGTACCCTGTAGGGGCGGACCACTGTGTCTGCCCTAATCCGCGTATCGGCGCAGAGGGCAAGGCAGACACACAGGTCTGCCCCACCATTATTTCCGTTTTTTTCCGTGTTTTCCGTGGTTTAAAATCCTATATTAATGGTCGCAGGTTTTTCAGTGTCGACTATTTAACGAGTTTTTGCCTGAAAAAGGTGCTGTTTTATGCGTTTCATAAATATTGTGCTGGGGGTTTTAGAGGTACCCTACAGTGCCGCGGCTCGCAATTGACGACGGATTGTGCGAATACGGGAGTGCATTTCGTCACGATCTGAATATGCCCCTTCAATAAGTCGACAACCACCTTTGGCATCGTAACCGCGCCGACCGTGCAGAGCGCGGCGGTTATCAAAAGCAAATAAGTCCCCTGGTTGGTAACGAACATAAAGATGGTAACGCTGGTTGGTAACACGCACACTAAATGCTCGGAATGCCCGATACATTCTGTCTTGTGTTGCCAAGGAGGCGACCACTGGTGCGTGTAACCACGGCGTGTAGCGAATACTGGTTATTTTACCGTCTGCATTCATATCAAAAATTGGTCCGCGAGCGCGATAATCCGTGTTCTTTGAACGGTTATTAAATTCCCATCTATCCGTCGTTAATGAGGCAAAATGATGAGCTTCCTCTTTGCGCATATCCTCGGCGATACGATAGGCATCAGAATAAACGCCTTCACCGCCTGCCACCGTATTCTCATGACAGTATAAAAATTGCAGACCAGGCGGGCATTCACGCGTTGCCAAATCCATATGTTGAGGCAATGCATCCGCAGTATAAGCGTTGGAATCAGGATCATCCTTGATGCTCAAGGTATAAATTCGACCGAAGTTTGACTCCCGCAATACACCGATACGACTGACAATATTCTCCAGCATGCCGTCTTCTTGTGGCAATCCTCGCAAGCAAGCAACACCATAATCACGCAATGCTTCTAACCAAGCGACAAAAACAGGGGGCTCTTTCAGTGCCTGCACGCCATCAAAATGGGGCGGTTCCGTCAGCGTCTCAGCATTCCATAAAATGGCTTCTGGCGTCTGTAATGATTCGCCAAAGTAAGCATGTGCGCGTAACCACCCAGGATGAAAACGGCTAACGTGTCCACCATGTGACCAGACCACCTCAACCGCGCCCGACTCATCAACACAAGCACTGACAGCGCACAAGTCTTCCGGTAAGTGGGCTGGTGTGATAACCGACTCACGCGACAGCGGATGGATGGTTTCGGCGTCGGGACTGTTTTCACGTAAAAAGAAAACGTGAAACTGATTCTCTTTACCGTCATCCCAATGTAATCGAACCGCAGTGCCTTCCGCCTGCACGGCAACAACACGATGCGAAATCGGCCATACATCAAAATCTGGTGTCCAAGGTAGTTCGTTCATATCATCTCCTTCCAATGAAAATAATGAGCGGTGTAAACGTACAGCCATTAAAAATAAAACCAAACGGCACTGTGGCTTCCACCATGAAATACAACGTTATTAGACATTGTACCTCATGTGGTGTTCTAAAGAGCAATGCTTGGTCGTTTTGACGCCAATATTTACAGATTTATTTCATAAGAATCAGCAATTTTAACTACTTTTTCAGGATAGACTAATTAGTCGCCTTGAAAAACCCATTTTGAGACCATTGCTTATGAATTTAAACCACGAAAGACACGGAAATAATGGTGAGGCAATCCCTTGTGGTTGCCCTGTTTGGGAGGAGAAATAAGGGGACATGAACGTTAATTGCAAGGATAATGTTTAGGTTGATTGATGGTGTTCAGGAATTAATGTTTGTGTCCCCTTATTTCTTGCGCAGACCCATTCCCCTCATAGAGGGGTGGCAGGCGAAGCCTGACGGGGTGGCATACGGCATCTTATGGTGACGCGAGAGGTGGCAGGTACAAATGAATTAAGGGGACTATTAGCATAAACTGGTTGATATGACACCAATATTTACAGGTTTATGTTGCGAAAATCAGTCCTTTACAGGCTTTTTTAGGGTCGACTATGTAATGGTCTCAAAGTCTCTATTCATCTTCATAATCTGGATATTGTTCTGGCTTTTCTCCTAGTTCATTAATACATCTAGGGTAACTCACATTTTTTTCCGCTAAAAATTTATCTTTTTTCATTTTTGAAATTTGAAATAACCATTCATCTCCGTAATCAAAAAGATAGAACAACTTTTTGTTTTTAGGCAATGGAAAAACATTTTTTATTAGGACTTTTCTCTTCTTATCATAAGAATATAACTCGGTTCTTTGACGACTTCTTTCTGAAGACGTTAAATAAAAATTAAATAGGTGGTCATTGTCAAATTTCACAGCATATTGTATAAATTCATGCAAATCCACCAATGTGGATGTTTCGCTAATTTCTACTATAACCTCCCAAGAAGGGTCACTTGCATAAGGAAAACTAACTTTTAATGTTTCAATCATTGTTTTCTACACTTCCTAAATCGCACTGGGGTTTTAGTTGTTTTTTGTACTTGGTATTAGACCAAAATAATTTATTCTGGCTCATCGTTACGAACACGTAAAAACACGGGGAAACGAGGGATTCCTTTCTTCGTCAGCGATTGATATTGATAGGTGACAGTAACACCAATCGGTGGCGGCTGTAACCGTTCCTTATCAGAAAAACCACTACCTACATTAAATTCAACACCAGCGGCAGTCCGTAAACGCACAGAACCCATCATTCCCTCGTACTTCCCCTGACCAGGATTATGTGCAATCACAACCGCCTCGGCGTCAACCCGCGGTTTATATTTGAGCAAGTCATCGCTACGCCCGCCACGATGTCGCGACTCTATTCGTCGCAACATTAACCCCTCACCACCGCCAGCGACAATATCGGTAAAGCGTTTTTCCAACGCATTAGTATTGTCGATCGGGTGCTGTTCGACAACGTGCCAATAGGGATTATCATTCGCCGCTCGCAACCGCTGCAAAGCCGTATAACGCTGACGAAAAGTGCCTTCATCATTCGGCAAATCAAAAACGAGGTAGCGAATATGCTGCCACCCTTCATGTGGCGTCTGCCGACGAACAACCGAACTGGTCTCTTCAAAACGTTGCCGCCCCAACCATAATTCACCATCTAATACCACGGTCGGTAATCCAACCATAAACCAAGTGGGAGCAGCAAATACCTTACCACCACGCGATAAAAACTGCCGTCCGTCCCACCAAGCACGAACACCATCATACTTTTCGCTGACCCAATAATCCTTTAAGTTGACTGTTTCATCATCTACCCGATAAACGTGAGCAAGTGAAAAATCTGGTTTTTGATCAGCCGCGAAAACAGCACCCGTCAACACTACCGCCACGATGATGGTGATGAAATAATAACGAATGCTATACTTTTTTGGTGTTGCTTTCTTCATCTCACCAATGTGCCACCGCCAAACAATCGACTCGTCCCAATAATTTATAGGTACTTTGGCCAATGCAAGCACATCCTACAACAATTATAAAAAGCACCTTTTTTCAGGCAAATACTTGTTAACGATATCCAATATTCGCCTCATGCTTGCCTAAAAAATGCACTATTTTCTGCACTACCTAAATCGCGCTGGGGTTTTTAGAGGTGCCCGACAGGACACTTTGTAATAGTGCACCAATCTCAGCTGGATTTTTGGTGACCGGAATACCACACGATTCCAAGGTTGAAATTTTCTCTGTAGCCGTCCCCTTACCACCAGAAATAATCGCGCCAGCGTGTCCCATACGCTTGCCTGGCGGGGCCGTTACCCCAGCAATAAAACCAACCACCGGCTTGCTCATATTATCGCGCACCCATTCCGCCGCCACTTCTTCATCGGAACCACCAATCTCGCCAACCATAATAACGGCCTTTGTTGCCGCATCTTTTTCAAACATCTCCAGCACATCTCGGTGTTTTAAGCCATTCACTGGATCGCCCCCAATACCGACACAGCTGGATTGTCCTAAGCCCAAGCTGGTTACCTGATGAACCGCCTCGTAGGTTAGCGTTCCAGAACGTGAGACAATGCCAATGTCGCCCCGACGATGGATGTAACCCGGCATAATGCCAATTTTTAACTCATCTGGTGTAATCACACCAGGGCAATTGGGACCGACTAACTGTGTCTTCGCCCCGCGCATCATATCGCGTATTCGCACCATATCAAGTACTGGTATTCCCTCGGTGATACAAATGACTAAATCGATTTCAGCAACCACCGCTTCTTCAATGGCTGCCGCCGCGTAAGCGGCCGGAACGTAGATGACAGAAACATTAGCGGCGGTTGTTGCTTTTGCTTCAACGACCGTATCAAAAATCGGAACCCCCTCAAAGTCTTGCCCTCCCTTACCCGGTGTAACACCCGCAACATAACAAGTCTGACCATCCGCATAAGCGCGCCCCTGCCGCGTATGAAACTGACCTGTCTTACCCGTCATACCTTGTGTTAGAACACGGCTATCACGATTAATCAAAATAGACATCTTGTTTCCTCCTCACTATGTCGGTTACCGGCAAGCCGCCTGAACAACCTTTTCTGCCGCGTCAGCCATTGTGGTTGCCGTTACGATTGATAATCCCGAACGATCAAGAATAGCTTTACCTTGTTCAACATTCGTCCCTTCTAAGCGGACAACCAGTGGGATTGACAAACCGACTTGACGGGCGGCCACACTCACGCCATCAGCGATAATATCACACTGCATGATACCACCAAAAATGTTAATCAAAATAGCACGAACATCCGGATTGGTCAACATTAACTTAAACGCCGTCGTCACCTTTTCTGTGGTAGCACTACCACCGACATCCAGAAAATTAGCCGGTTGACCACCATAGAGTTGAATGATATCCATGGTTGCCATCGCTAAGCCAGCACCATTGACCATACAGCCGATATTACCTTCTAAAGCGATGTATGATAAGTCATGCTTGGCTGCCTCCGCTTCTATGGTACTTTCTTCATCCCAATCCCGTAATTCATTATTATCTGGATGCCGGAATAAAGCATTATCATCTAAATTAATCTTCCCATCCAAAGCCAATAATTGCCCCTCTGTCGTTACGACCAAAGGGTTAATTTCCAATAGCGACGCATCTATATCGACAAACAGGTGATATAGTTTTTCTATCATTGACACGGCATCATCAATTACATTTGCGGGCAGATTGATCGACGATGCCAACTGTGCAGCGGCATCTGCCTCAACGCCATTTTTTGGATTAATCCACAGCTTATGAATTTTTTCAGGGGTTGTAGCAGCCACCGTTTCAATCTCTGTACCGCCCTCTGACGAAGCCATCAAAACGACCTGTTGCTGATCGCGATCAACGACCAAACTAATGTACCATTCACCGGCGATATTCGCTCCCGATTCTACCAATAAACGGCGAACACGCTGACCGGCCGGCCCCGTCTGTGGCGTTATCAACGACGAACCGAGTAATCGTTCAGCAAATGCTATTGCGTCGGCACTTTTTGCCACACAAACGCCTCCTCCCTTGCCTCGTCCGCCAGCGTGTATCTGTGCTTTAACCACCTTGATGTCAGTCGGAACAGCAGCGATGGCTGACTTGACATCATCCAGTGAAAAGCAAGCACGGCCATACGGCACGGCGATATCATAGCGTCTAAAAATATCTTTTGCCTGATACTCATGTATTTTCACAACGATTCTTTCTCCTCACTGTCGGTCACTTCTGGTAAATTAGCCGACGCAATATATTGACCAAAACTGTCACACCATATCGTAACGGACTTGGCTTTCCGATAATCAGAAGCACTCACTCGATAAATTTGGGCACCGGTAAAGCTCTTGACTTTAGCCACCTTTATCCTATCGTTGTCAGCATTAAAAGCATCTTCTTCATTAACATCAGCTGTGGTATTTAGATAAACCCACAAATTAGGTCCCGGCCCGACTTCAAAATCATCTTGTAGTGCCAGCAAAACACCGCCATCTTTGTCACGATATACCTGCAATTCCCCCCGTCCCCAGTGAGCACTATCCTGACCAACAACGCCTTGACGAAAATCAGTTGTCGCAATGATAGCCTCATCGCCAACCGATGTCACGGTCTCGTTGACTGCCGCCGGTGGGAACAAAAAAGGAAAAACAATCAGCATGGCACCAGCACCAGCAGCAAAACCCAATACTCCCCCGATAAAGAAGCCAATCAATCCTTTTCTCACCAGTAATTCTCCACCGTGATATGCCCAGGCGTTTTCCGCCGATTACGCTCAAAACCACCCTCTTTTAGCACCTGCGTGGTATCTCGTACCATTTGCGGATTTCCACACAGCATAAACTGTGAACGTTCGGGTGAAAAGGATAACTGTGCTCTTTCTGCCAACGAATTATTTTCTAAAGCCTGTGGGATACGACCGGACATGGCGAAGTCAGTCTTCTCGCGACTGACAAAAGGAATATAACGCAAACGTCCACCACCTGTCTTGACCAGTTGCTCAATCTCTTCTCGGTAAGATAATTCATTCTCGTACCGGACGGCATGCACCAATACTAATTCAGTAAACCGCTGCCACACGACTGCTGCTTTTAGAATGGATAAAAATGGCCCTATCGCTGTCCCAGTGGAAAGCATCCATAATTGTTCTGCATCGGGGACTTCAGACAATACCAAAAAACCATTGGCGCGCTCGTTGATAAGAATATCATCGCCGACCGACAAATTAGCCAGACGACTACTCAGTGGTCCATCTGGAACGACCGTATAATGAAATTCTAGCGGTTGCTCGTCAGTCGCATTAACAAAAGAATAGGGACGTAGTACGGGTTTGTCATCAATCATCAAACCAATACGGCCGAATTGACCGGCTTCAAAAGTATTAATCTCAGCACTCACCTGAATGGAATACAATCTTTCCGTCCACTGGTGTTGACCGACCACTTGACCGACAATAGGTTCTGCCATCCTAGCCACCCAAGCACTCTGCCATCAGACCACTACGGTTGATGTCAGGCAGTGAATAATCAGGCCGAAAAATAGAAAATTGATGAGTCAATGGTTGGTTCACGATTCAAATCGCTGATCAAAAAAACGTACAGCGGGGTAGATTTTACAACAAATCATATATTAACTGCTCGTATAAAGTAGCCAAAGTCTTAACGTCATCAATTCGGACACACTCATTGGGTGCGTGTATCGTCGTATTGAGAACGCCAAACTCGGCTAATTCATGGCAAATAAGATGCAAGAAACGACCATCCGAGGTGCCCCCACTCGTTGTCAGAACCGGATTAACACCGGTATGATCGACGATTGAGCGACGTAGAGCAGTGATCAAATGACCGTTGTCAGGCATCAGAAACGGCGTCGCACCATGTGTCCAATCACACTGCCATTTCCTCGCCGCGATAGACTCAAATACCGCCTCCGTCCGGTGGCGTAATTGCTCGGCGGTATCAGTGCTGACATAACGAAAATTAAAAACGGCATCGGCAAAAGGAGGTGTCACATTGGTCGCCCCAACACCGCTGGCTAGTTCAACAACCTGAAAACTGGTTATCGCACCACGCCGCGCCAATGCCACATCATGATTACACCAAATCTGACTCATGCGAGATAACGAATTGATTAAGCGAATGGCTGGATTTTCATCGTAATGCGCATAAGCAGCGTGAGATTGCTTACCTTGAAACCGCACCGCCCCGGTCAGCGAGCCGCGTCGCCCGATTTTAATATTATCCCCAAACTGCACATCAGAGGTCGGTTCGCCGATGATGGCGTAATCAATTATGCTCCCCGTTGATTGCTGTTGCCACCAATTAACGAAATGGCGGGTACCATCAATGGCCTGCCCCTCTTCATCTGAAGTGAGAAAGAGACCAAGCCCATCAGCACGACCAGCAGTAGCGGCAGCAACAGCAGCAACAGTCATTGCCGCCACCGCCGATTTCATATCAGCAGCACCGCGCCCATAAAG
Organism: Mediaster aequalis; assembly: GCA_032356045.1. Taxonomy (NCBI): domain Eukaryota; kingdom Metazoa; phylum Echinodermata; class Asteroidea; order Valvatida; family Goniasteridae; genus Mediaster; species Mediaster aequalis. Next base: position 15,035 of record JAULKO010296889.1, on the reverse strand, counting down.
ATGGCCAGCCACTTCCGTTGGCGTAAATGGATCGCTTCGCCATTGATCCATATCACCCGGAACAACGACATCAACATGACCAGCCAATAACAAGCGCGTTGTCTCACCCATGCTCGCCCATAAATTATTAACCTTCCCCGCTGGTAAGTAGTAAATATCGAATCCTGCGGCTTGCAATCTATCGGCAATCAGTTCCAAACTACCGGCAGAATCTGGTGTTAGCGACCGACAGGCGATTAATTGCTTCAATAGTGTGACTACTTCCATAAGTCCCTCTACTCAGTCCTAACTTCCAGCAGGGCAACAGCAAATGCGGCCGCCCCTTCTTCTCGCCCGATGAAACTCAGCTGTTCTGTTGTTGTCGCTTTAACGCTGACCTGTTCGATTGATATCGCCAGACAATCGGCTATATTACGCCGCATTTGACTAACATAGGGTGCAATTTTTGGGCATTGTAAAGCAACCGTCGCATCAACGTTTATAATAGTCGCTTGGTATTGGTGCAATCGCAAGGTTACTTGGCGAAGTAAATCCAGACTGTTGGCATCCTTATAGGCAGGCTCATTGTCTGGAAACATAGTACCGATATCCCCCAATGCCAACGCACCCAACAAAGCGTCAATGAGCGCGTGGGATAGAACATCAGCATCGGAATGTCCCAATAAACCAGCCGTATGAGGAATATCAACACCAGCCAGCACCAGGCGACGATCCGTCGCGAAAGCATGAACATCAAAACCAGAACCGATACGAATCATGTTCGTCCCAATGGCACTGACGCGTTTTGTAAAAACAGTTCAGCCAACATAAAGTCTTCTTCATAAGTTATCTTAATATTACGTGCTTCTCCTTTGATAATACGCGGATTAAAACCACTGTTTGACATCGCCTCTGCGTCATCGGTGGCTTCAGGAAATTTGATTAATGCTTGACGCAAGCGACCAACCCGAAATAATTGTGGTGTTTGCATCAGCCAACAATCATCACGCGACACGACACTCACGATACGATCACCCTTAACTTTCTTCAGCGCATCCGTTAGCGGTAACGCCAAGACGACACCTTCCTCACAGGCGGCTGAGAGTAAACGTGCAATACTATCGACAGACAAACAAGGACGAGCGGCATCATGCACCAATACCCAGTCATCTTCCTGACAACCGATCAGGCTATGATAAACACTCTCAGCACGCGTGACACCACCAACAGACATCACTTGTATCTTATCCGAGCAACCCGTTACCGCCGCACTGGTTTGATCATCATCTGCGGCGATAACGATTCGTATCGCCTCCACCTGCTGACAAGCAATAAAAGGCTGCAATGTATGCCACAGTAGCGTTTGTCCACATAACTGAAAAAGATGTTTGCGCCCATCACCACAGCGCGAGCCACGCCCAGCAGCAGCAATAACAGCGAAACAAGACATTAATGCACCCACCTATCCATTCATTATTTAGCCGATGATGACGCTGAAGCAAACTCGGTGATGGTCGGCAGATAATCAGCAAAACAAGCAAAACTATGATCCCCCCCAGCTTCAACAATCTGCCTAGCCCCTTGATAAAAATTGACCGCTTCCTGATAATCCAAGACTTCGTCACCTGTTGTTACCATCAATAGGTAACGCTCTGGTTTGGTGATGGTACTCACTGACAACACCGCCAACTGACTTCTATATGCCTCAGTAAAAATATACCGCTCACCGGTATGATAGTTAACCTGCTCTTGACCGACATAATCAGATAATTTTTCTGCCAGTGCGACGGCCGGATTAATCAACACCGCTCGCAGGGCCGGAAATTGTTGACAAAACCAAGTCGCATAATAACCCCCCATTGAGCTACCGACCAAGGTATGCGCCCCCGCTTTGCTAACCAACGCACCAATCTGTTCAACCGCTTTTACTGGCGCGGGTGATAGGGTTGGGGCGACGCAAGGAATGCCTGCATGACCACAGTATTCCAACATCACTTGCGCCTTTTCTGACAAAACCGAGCTATTTAACCCGTGCAAATAAATAATCATTGGCCTATTCTACCATGTGAGACCATTACGTAGGCGGAGATTTTGTTTTGTGACAAGGCGAAAACGCACGGAATAAGCACGTAGAGACGCAAAATCTTGCGGCTCTGCAACGTTACCACGACAGGCCATGATAGATTAATAATTTTCCCAGCCTTCCTTCTCCCACGGGGAGAATAACTGCACTGCAATGGTCTCCTTATGTCTATCTGCTCGTTCAATCTTGACGCACTTTCCGAATGGAACAAAATATGACAGAATGACGGGCATCGTGAAACCATCACTGAACAAAATGGGTAGCAATACCACTCTGTAGCACCAATACGATGCGTCCGACCTTGTTGTTTGTTATCCTGCTTCTAACGCTGCTCGGTGCTTCTGCTAACCAGCAAGAAGAAGCACTGTCCGATAGCGTCCGAACCGATATGCATGGACAAGTCAGCGACCGTGGTGTTGACCAATTACTGTTTACCTCAATCGCCGAGCAGGAGCAATGGTTGCAAGATAATTCAAGGCGACTGTTACGCATCATCCCGGCCCATTCAATACTACAAAACGATAAAATTCGTCGCGACTTCTTGACCGCCGTACGCTACGAATCGCTCCGTGCCGGTCTGTCAACGCAATTGGTATTAGCGATAATACATGTTGAATCGGCATTTCGTAAATACGCTATTTCTGTTGCTGGAGCACGTGGTTATATGCAAGTCATGCCTTTTTGGCAGGGAGTCATCGGTGAGGGAAGCCATAATTTGTTTTCTTTACGCACCAATCTACGTTACGGCACCGTTATTCTGCGCCATTATCTGGACCAAGAAAATGGTAATCTGGCCAGAGCCTTAGGGCGTTACAATGGCTCATTGGGAAAGATGAAATATCCTAATTTAGTGTTTAGTAAACAGGAAAAATACTGGCTATGAACATGGCAATAACAATCCGTTAACCATTATCACAGCCGCCCCTAATCATTTGCCCATCATAACGACAATATGAACACTCCCATTCAAAAGAGTGCCGCTTGGCAATCGCTACTGACCCACGCGGCGCGGCGACAACCCCTGCCATCTCTATTTGCCGACAACGATCAACGCTTTGAACAATTATCGCTGACCGTTGGCGACCTATTACTAGACTTTTCTAAAACCGCGCTGACCAAGGAAACTCTACGGTTATTGCTTGATCTAGCGATAACCGCCGAGATAACCACCCATCGCGATGCGTTGTTTGCTGGCGCCATCGTCAATCAGAGCGAATCCCGAGCGGCATTACATACCGCTCTGCGCGGACATGCCAACACTTCGCCAGCACCGAATCAATCTATCCTATCAACCATCAACAATCATCGTGAAGCGATGCTACACTATGCGGATGAGTGCCGGCAAGGACGACTGGTCGCTGCTAATGGGAAGGCGTTTACTGACATTGTCAACATTGGTATTGGCGGCTCATATCTCGGGCCAGCAATGACGGTCGCTGCCTTAGCACCCTATCACGATGGTCCGCGGGTACACTTCATTGCTAACATGGATGGTTCGCATCTGGCAGATACGCTGTCGACTTTAGATGGCAGGCAAACTTTAATTATTATCTCGTCAAAAACCTTCACCACCATAGAAACCATAACCAACATGCGCATTGCTCGTCAATGGTTGATAGCCACCATTGGTGAGGCACAGATTGACAAACAACTGGTTGCTGTTACCGCCGATGTAGAACAAGCACAACAAGCTGGTATCAAACGCCTATTTCCTTACTGGTCATGGGTTGGCGGTCGATACTCTATTTGGAGCGCGGTCGGACTGCCTTTGGCGATTGCTATTGGTAGTGCTCACTTCAAGGATTTTCTGTCTGGTGCCGACTCCATTGATACACACTTCCAAAGCGCACCGATGACAGAAAATCTACCACTCATATTGGGGCTGATTGGTGTCTGGCACCGCAATTTTTGCGCCTATCCGACACGAGCAATTTTAGCTTATGATCAACGATTACGTCTATTGCCCGATTACCTACAACAGCTGGATATGGAAAGCAATGGCAAAACGGTCACGCAAAATGGTGCGACAGTTGGTATTGCAACGGCACCGGTGGTATGGGGTGGAGTAGGAACAACGGCGCAACACGCGTTCTTTCAAATGTTGCATCAGGGCACAGACATCGTCCCCTGTGAATTTATTATTGCCGCGCGAGGCTTTGAAGACAGCGATGAACAACAACAACTATTGGTGGCCAATTGTTTCGCACAATCTGCCGCTTTAATGCACGGTGACAATGCCCCTCAGCCATCACCACATCAGCACTGTCTTGGTAACCGACCATCCATCACCCTACTCTATCGACAACTAACCGCTTACACATTGGGGCAATTGATTGCTGTATACGAACACCGCACTTTTGTGGAAGGCATCATCTGGGGGGTCAACTCATTTGATCAGTGGGGCGTAGAATTGGGTAAGAATCTGTCGCAACAACTGCACCAGCATTTGACCGGCAAACAGCAAGTAGCAACGCTGGATGCCTCCACATACGGGCTACTACAACACTATCAAAAGATGAGTACTATCCCGCCAAAGAAATAAAATGGGACCTTTGCGTGCACCTCTAAAAACCCCAGCACAATTTATGAAGCGCATAAAACAGCACCTTTTTCAAGCAAAATCTCGTTAAATAGAGTCAGCATTCGCCTCTTTTTTGCCTAAAAAATACACTATTTTCTACACTACCTAGTCGGCCCTGAAAAAGCCATTTTACGAGACCATTGCATAGGCGAAAACGCACGGAATGAGGAAGTTTATCCGTCATCAATGACCGGCTGAGTACGCTTTCAACGCCGCCACGGAGTAAAGATTTGCCTATGCAATGGTCTCTTTACGAGGAATAACGTAGGGGCAATTCCAGTATCTTCCTTCCATTAGAGACGCAAGATTTTGCGTCTCTAAGGTGCTTTGTTTTTATCGTCTTTGCTAGGTTTATCCCAGCACCCAGATTGTCTCGACTAAAGGAGACACCAATCATTGCGTCTCTACCAGTTGAAAAAATGACCAGAAAATAAGGATAATATCAACACAAATTGGTCGTTTTGACACCAATATTTATAGATTTATTTCATAAAAATCAATTCTTTAACTACTTTTTCAGGATCGACTAAATAAGAACGAGACCTTTGCATAAGCAAATCTTTCACTTTGGTGCGGCGTTGAAAACGTTCTCAATCGGTCGTTGATGCGGATAAACCCCCTCAATTCCGTGCGTTTTCGTATTGCTATAAAAAGTGGTCTCATATGTAGAGAGACCTTTGCACCTTGCGGAGTTTTTGGAAAATCGTGATAAAATTAACTCGTATGTATAATTTGCCTGATAGGTCGATGTGGCGGGTGGAATCTGGTCAGCTGGTCGTTAGGGTTATTAACCTTCGATAGCCCTAGCCGATAGAATGGTTTTGGAGAAATTTGAGGGGAGAAAAAATATGTTGGATAAAAAAGATTATTGGCGGGAAAATATAGCCCTGATTACCAAGTGTTTGATTATCTGGTTCGTTGTTTCCTACGGATTCGGTATTGTTTTGGTGGATGTGCTCAATCAGGTACAGATAGCAGGCTATAAATTAGGATTTTGGTTTGCGCAACAAGGTTCAATTTACGTCTTTGTCGCCTTGATTTTCTATTATAGTAAGAGAATTGGTGAAATAGATCACCAGTATGGCGTGGGAGAATGATAATGGATTTACAAACATTAACCTTTATTATTGTTGGTTTAACCTTTATCTTATATATTGGTATTGCAATTTGGGCGAGAGCAAGTACGACCAGTGAATTTTACGTAGCAGGGAAGGGTATTCACCCTGTTGCCAATGGAATGGCAACAGCGGCTGATTGGATGAGTGCTGCCTCATTCATCTCTATGGCAGGATTGATTGCCTTCTTGGGTTATGGTGGTTCTGTGTTCTTGATGGGTTGGACCGGTGGTTATGTATTGCTGGCTATGTTGCTGGCACCTTATTTGCGTAAACACGGTAGTTTTACGGTGCCTGAATTTATCAGTGACCGATATTACTCAAAAGCGGCACGAGTCGTCGCAGTCATCTGTTTAATTATTGCTTCAGTTACCTATGTAATCGGCCAAATGAAGGGTATTGGGGTCGCCTTCTCTCGCTTTTTGGAGGTCAGTTATGAGGTTGGTTTATCCACTGGGATTGCGATTGTTTTCTTTTACGCTGTTTTGGGTGGTATGAAAGGCATTACTTATACACAAATTGCTCAGTATGTCGTGATGATTATTGCTTATACGATTCCGGCTATATTTATTTCTTTAACTTTAACAAGCAATCCTATTCCACAATTAGGTCTAGGTAGTACAATGGCAGATGGGGTCTATTTGTTGGATAAACTAGATCAAGTAGTTACTGATTTAGGCTTTCCCCAATATACAACAACACCAAGGCTGAGTACCCTTAATATGTTTGTTTATACCGCATCTTTGATGATTGGTACGGCAGGTCTACCACACGTGATTATGCGCTTCTTTACCGTCCCTAAGGTACAAGATGCGCGCAAATCAGCCGGTTGGGCGTTGGTCTTTATTGCCATACTTTATACAACGGCACCAGCGGTTGCAGCAATGGCAAGATTAAACCTAGTGCAAACGATTGAACCAGTAACAGGGCAAAATATTCGGTATGACGAAAGGCCGGATTGGTTCAAAAATTGGGAGAAGACAGGTTTGTTGAAATTTGAAGACAAAAATGGTGATGGTCGTATTCAATATACAGGCGATAAAGCCACGAACGAAATGGTGAAAGTCGACCGAGATATTATGGTGCTGGCGAATCCAGAAATTGCGAAGTTGCCCAATTGGGTAATCGCCCTAGTAGCGGCCGGCGGATTAGCCGCCGCACTGTCAACCGCGGCTGGATTGTTATTAGCGATTGCCAGCGCCGTTTCTCATGATTTGCTAAAAGGGGTCTGGCGGCCTAGTATTAGTGAGAAGAATGAGCTACTTGCCAGTCGTCTTTCTATGGCGGGTGCAATTTTATTGGCCGGCTATTTCGGCTTTAATCCACCTGATTTTGCCGCCGGTACAGTGGCTCTGGCATTTGGGTTAGCAGCCTCCTCCATCTTCCCAGCTTTGATGATGGGTATTTTCTCAAAATTTATTAACAAAGAAGGAGCGATTGCTGGTATGTTAGCGGGGATTAGCGTAACACTGCTTTATGTATTCCAGCATAAGGGCATTATGTTTGTCCCTGGCACAGCATTTTTGGGTGATATGTCACCTAATTGGTTCTTTGGTATTGAACCGAATGCATTTGGTGCAATTGGTGCAGTGGTCAACTTTGCTGTTGCATTTGCTGTTGCTAAAGTAACGGCTGAAACCCCCGAACACATCAAACAAATGATTGATAATATTCGTATACCTGGTGGTGAGATGACTAAGTGAGAAGACCTTGCATAAGCAGATTGTTTTGCCCTGTGGCGGTGTTAGAAAATGGTTTCAATCGGTTCTTTCCGTGCGTTTTCGCCTTGCCACAAAACAAAATTTTCGCTTATGCAATGGTCTCTAAGTGGATGATTTGTTGATAGTAGTTTTAAGGGCCAGTGTTTCGAAGTAAACACATCATTGTGGCGCTAATTATTGCGCCAATATTGTCGCTGGTTGCTTATTTTGCAGTAGATTATACGGTACGAGAAGTGCCGCATAAATTACAATCTGGTGGCCAATATCCTTTATTGGTCAAGCCAAATTGTCGCTGGCAAAGTGGCCGGTGTACTTTGGTTAATGGTGATATTGAGCTGCACTTGTCACCAGAGGGGTCGTCATTATTACTGAGGTCAGATGCTCGTATCACTCAAATAAAAATTGCTTTAATTGATACGCCAGATACTGACTCAAGCGAGGTAACAACAATGCAGCAAATAAACCAAAATACATTTACATTGTTACTGTCCGAGTCATCATTTGCTTCTTATGTTCGGCTAGCCGTTTGGATTAATGGTAATATCTTTTATGCCACTGTCCCGCTACAGTTCATGATTAAGGAGGATAGATATGGCATTCATTAATCCCTCTAGAAAAATTCAAACTACCCAACATAAGAAGAAGAAGGAGTGCCGCAACAAGTTATGAAATTGGTATCTACTACTGCTCTATCAAAATTACTTGGGCTTTCAACGAAAGAGCTATTCGCTCGCCTCCTTCAGTGCGGGTTCATAGAAAAAGAGGGTGCGTCTTGGATACTTACTTCGGATGGGAAGGCAAGCGGTGGTGAGTACAAAGAGACAAAACAATACGGGCACTATATTGTTTGGCCTGAAAATATCGAGCTATCTGCCCCTAGGAAAGCGCACACTGAAGAGCGAGAGAAAACGGTTACTGCCACTACTATTGGGCGGTCATTTGAGTTGTCGGCAAATAAAGTAAACTTCATACTTTCCGAACTCGGTTGGGCGAATAAAGGCATCAAGGGCTGGGTTCTAACGGAACAAGGTAAGAAGCAAGGTGGCTTGCAAGCGGAAGATAAGCAGTCAGGTATTCCTTTTATACGATGGCCAGAGAGTATCATTGAGTCAAAATCGCTAAAAGAAACAGTCGGGCATGTAAAAGGTACAGGAGGCGATCAACTTCCTGAGCCGAAAGAAAATATATCAAGTGAGGTGGGATTTAGAGAAAAATTTGAGGCAAAACACCGTGCTGCGGACGGCCATTTTGTTCGCTCTAAAGCCGAAATGCTAATTGATAACTGGCTCTATATGGCAGAAATAGTTCACGCCTACGAAAGAAAGTTGCCTATAGAAGAAGAGGTTTACTCGGATTTCTATATTCCTACTGGCAAGGTATATATCGAGTACTGGGGTTATGAAGATGACCCCAAATATCTTGCTCGAAAAAAGAAAAAGATAGAGCTTTACAAGAAGTATGGCTTTAATCTGATAGAACTCCAAGATAAGGAGGTTCAGAATCTTGATGACATCCTACCAAGAATGTTACTCAAATATGGGGTGCGAGCATATTAGTGCCCTAACAATCGCATCCACCCGATTAGCCACCGCGTGGTCTCTGGGTTACGCTTTGCGTTAGCTTTACTAAGGAGATACGTTTCATTTTGGACGCCACAACATTAAGTGATTTCAAGCATGGATTTTTCACCAATTATACTTTCAGTCATCAAAACTATGTGGTGGCTAGTTCCCGCCGTTTTAATGATTGGAGTTTTCAAGCTTCCTTGGTTTAAAGGTGCGCTAGGGGAGTTGTTTGTAAAGCTGTCTGCGAAGTTACGTCTTCCATCTGATATCTATCATCCAATCCACAATGTTACCTTACCTATTTCAGACGGAACGACGCAGATAGATCATATCTTCGTGTCTTGTTTCGGTATCTTCGTTGTTGAGACAAAAAACATGAAAGGTTGGATTTTCGGCGGGGAGTACCAAGCTCAGTGGACACAGAAGATATTCAAGAAATCATCTAAATTTCAAAATCCGCTACGACAAAATTATAGGCATGTAAAGGCGTTGGAAGCCTTACTTGACGTACCGTCGGAGGCTATACGTTCAGTAATCGTCTTTGTTGGCGAAAGCGTGTTCAAAACCCCTATGCCGGCCAACGTCACTCGTGGTGGTGGCTACATTAGGTATATGAAATCCTTCAGGGAGGTAATGCTTTCGGAAGTTAAAGTGCAGGAGGTCGTAGCACAAATTCAGTCTGGTCGCCTTGAAGCATCGAGAGAAACGCACCGCCAGCATGTCCAACAGCTGAAATCTCGCCTCCAATCCAAACGCTGAGAGGAGGGCCCCAAATGTGGCAGTGGCATGCTCTTGCTTACTGATAAGCAGGGGGCAAGAACAGGTAATCAGTTTTGGGGTTATTCTACGAGACCTTTGCATAAATCGGTTATTGTTTAGCATCATTCTAATTTCTACACGCTTTCCTCAATATTTCTCCAAAAATTACGTGATCTGCAGAAATAACACTTAAAATCGCCGTATTCGACGATTTTTCAACCGTTATTTCCCTATTTCTAACCTTTTTACCTTTTAGACGCAATAATCCTCACACCCTAACATCGCTTTGAATATATTTAGCCCTGTCTTAATATTATGGCTAATTGCAATCAACTGCGCCCTGCTCTTATTCCTCGACAAACCCAGATAACGCGCCTTCCTTAAACCATGATGGTGTTTCAGTAATCCAAAAACACGTTCTACCATCGACCGAAGCTTCGACCAATACGTGTTCTCTGCTTTTTGTTGATCGGTCAACAGCTTGTTGACAGACGCGCGGTGTAAAACCTGGTTGTTCGTCTGGCCTAATCGGTCATCGTTGTGTTTATTCGCGTAGGCTTTATCCGCATAGACCGCGCCTCCCCTTTTACCTAGTAACTTATCAAACTCTTGTGAGTCATGGACATTCCCTGCCGTATACGTCATCTTCCGGATAAAGCCGTCCTCGTCCGTATTCGCATGCCACTTGAAACCGTACGTCGTCGTGCGTTTGCCGTCGGCTGTTACCTTGACATTATAAGCCGCTTCACGGTCTTGCCTGTTCTGACCAGCCCGACCGCGACGCTTCCGAGACTCCTTCGCTTCTATCACCGTCGCATCAATAATGCGAACAGAGCCCAACGAAACGATTATCTGGTGCCGTTCCAAGGGCGCATTGATTTGATCCAGCAATGGCGCTAATAACCGCTCCCTATTCAACCACTCCTGAAACCGCCAAACGCGCGTGTGATCCGGCACCGAGCCCGACAGGCTCAAGTCAATGAAACGACGAAACATCAAACCCTGCGCTACCTGCTTCTCTACCCCTTCATCGCTCAAATCGTACCACGTCTGAAGTATCAGTAGCTTGAACATCAGCAGTAGCGGATACGCGAGCGACCCCCGGCTCGAGGCGTAAAGGGAAGATAGCGTTTGCTCTACCTCTTCCCAGTCAATGATGTTATGCACTGCATCCAGTTCGCTGAACGATCGAGGTTGAACGACCAATGAGTAGTGTGTGGGTTTTTTCCAAGACATAATGAGTCACCATTGGTGGAGGGCTAAAGAGAAAGTCTTTGTAGACTACCATTAGATTCGTTTTATCAGATAGGGGGATTTCGGTGAATTATGCAATGGTCTCATTGCGTCTCTACACCGAGACCGTTTGCATAGTGAGGTACCCGTGAGACGACTACATGACGATAGTATAACGATGAAGCGTAAATATCAGCGTACCTGCCCGTTGGAGACCTTGCAGTGCGGTTATTCTCACCCCGAGATTATTGCATCAGCAAATCTTTTACCCCGTGAGCATTGAAAATGGTTCGGCCATCGATGCCGTATAAACCCCTTCATTCCGTGCGTTTTCGCTTGCCACAAAACCTCCCCGCTCAGATAGTAGCCTCCGAACCACTCTACACCATCCCTTACATCGAAAAAGTCACTATTACCTGCTTTCGCATTTGCTTGAATCATCACTCACAGTTCATTATACTTCTGCCATTTTGTGTTTTATCCCTAATCGGGTGAAAATGCCGCTTTATAGTCCTGCGCCAACTGCGATGATTGTATTGATTTATCTAAGTAACAATTACCGACAACCAATATATCCAGCTCTGTTCCCATGAAACAACGGAAAGCATCTAACGGAGAACAAACAATCGGTTCTCCTCGCACATTGAAACTGGTATTGACAATAACAGGACAGCCCGTCAATGACTTAAAACGATTTATTAAATCATAGTATAGCGGATTAGAATCTTGATGTACCGTTTGAATGCGGGCGGAATAATCAACATGGGTAACCGCTGGAATATTAGAACGAGTGCTATTGAGCATATCAATCCCAAATAGTTTTTTTTCTTGCTCGCTCAACTCCAACCGAATATTTTCCTTAACCTCAGCAACTAATAACATGTAAGGACTATCTTCATCCAATTCGAACCAATCGTTAACGTCCTCTCGCAAAACAGAAGGGGCAAAAGGACGAAAACTTTCACGATATTTGATTTTCAAATTAAGTATTTTTTGCATGCTAGAAGAACGAGCATCGGCAATAATTGAACGCGCCCCTAAAGCACGAGGACCGAATTCCATACGCCCTTGCATCCATCCAATTGCCTTCTGGTTGGCCAAATCATCCGCTACTCTGGCAATCATATCATCAGATGACAATACGACAAACTTTGCCTGCGCTTGATGCAGCTGCCTTTCTATCTCACCTTGTTCAAAGGAAGGACCCAGTAGAGTACCATGCATTCCATCTCGCTGATTGACAAGACGTTCTCTCTGTGTGTAACGGTGATAAACCGCAAGGGCGGCTCCCAATGCACCGCCAGCATCCCCTGCCGCAGGTTGTATCCATAAGCGACTAAATTTTCCCTCCCTAATTAGGCGCCCATTAGCAACACAATTTAACGCTACACCACCAGCCATGCATAAATTGTCAGTATCACTTATCGTCGCCAGATGATTAGTCATACGTAGAACAATCTCCTCAGTCAGCTGTTGCACGGAAGCCGCCATATCCATGTGAAAAGCCTCCAACGGTTCTCCAGATTGACGTGCCGGTTTACCAAAAAAATTCTCAAAACGACGGTTAACCATCCTCAGGCCTGTACAATAATCAAAATATTTTTGATTAAGAAAGAATGAACCATCTTTTTTCAAATCTATAATATGATCAAGAAACTTCTGAACATAAACTGGTTTGCCGTAAGGTGCCAATCCCATCAATTTGTATTCACCTGAATTAACCTTAAACCCTGTGTAGTAAGTAACTGCAGAATACAATAATCCCAAGGAGTGCGGAAAGTGCATTTCCTGATGTAGCGTGATATTTTTTCCGTCGCCTATCCCGCTTGATGTTGTCGCCCACTCTCCCACACCATCTAGTGTAAGTACAGCAGCCTTTTCAAAAGGGGAAGGATAAAAAGCGGAAGCAGCGTGACTCATATGATGTTCGGAAAACAAGAGTTTGCTATCGTCAAATTGATGAGAGAAACGACGCAAAGACTTACACAACACTTGCTTCTGAAACAACTTATAACGCAACCATAGTGGCACTGCCTTATAAAAAGACAAAAATCCCTTGGGTGCCATTGACAAATAGGTCTCTATTAGCCTTTCAAATTTTATAAATGGCTTCTCGTAAAAAACAATATAATCTAAATCATGCAAATCAATATGATTGGCCTGCAGACAGAAAGTAATGGCATGCGTTGGGAAATTTGCATCGTGCTTGATACGAGTAAAACGCTCCTCCTGTGCAGCAGCGAAAATTTCTCCATCAACAATAAGAGCTGCCGCACTATCATGATAAAAAGCAGAAATTCCCAGAATACGCACTGTTCACTACTAGAAATTAGAAAATAGTGTAGATAAACGGTGCTAATGCACTACCTTCCGTCAGCACAATAAGACCGCCTAGCAACAAGAAAGCAAGAAATATCGGCATTAACCAGTACTTCTTACGTGCGCGCAGAAATTCCCAAAACTCCTTTAGAAAAGACATTCACTACTCACGATTATTAATATTGTTTTGTGAAATCATCAGAGGTTGTCGTTTCTGTACGTCGTATCCAAGCGGTATCCGCTGAACCACCGTAAGCAGAAAAGGGGCTACCTTTAAACAAGTGTCGAAGCAAGCCTATCGGCGTCACAACAAAAAAGAACAGAATAGCCATAATCAACGGATTAACAAATTTAGAAAGCAATAAGCCAAAACGAAACCAGACACGATTCGGCCACAACAACCACTGCGGCTTATAACAAGAAATTAAAAGAACAAAAGCCGAAAATCCTCCTAACAACGCCGCCAGATGGTAAGAATCAGCCCAAATCGCCCAACCAGCGATGACAAGAAAAACGCCAGTAAAAACAAAACCGAAAGAACGATTACTCGGAGGATGAGGGAACTCTATCACGGCGAATTAATTTTTCTCGTTGAGTAGCACATAGAGTTCGGGATTATAGCAAATTATTCTGGTCAAGTAAAATTTTTACGGTGGTTCAGGACATATGGAAATGGATTGTGCTGGAAGGTGTTCCGCTGATTGATAGGGTTGAGTATATGCTATATGCACAAAGGTCAGGAAAAATGGTATCGTCGCGGATAATGACACTAACGCAGGCCTTGCACTCGGTCATTGAAACGAGTGTTCTCTTCACGCTACTAACGATGGCATGGTGGTATTGACAGGCATCTGACAGTACCGTTTCACCTCGCCTATCCTCGCTCCGATACTAATAATACCAAATTCAAAAAACAACTAAACCAGAGCACCCCAATTTCTACCACACAAATTTCTAATAAAACCATCTTCGGCTAATATCTCATTCCATGCTTGACAAGAGCGTTCAATAATGTCGTCATAATCTTGGAATGTGGTATTTGACAAAAATCTTTGTTTTAGGGGCTGCCATAGTTGTTCTACTGGATTAAGTGCCGGAGAATAAGGAGGGAGGGGGTAATAGCGTAATATTGTCAAAACAATGAATGGCCTTGCTCATATGCCAGCCAGCCCTACCCATAAAGTAACCAAAGCACGCCTATCGCTTGCTGTGGCACGAGATATTATCCTCAAGTGCTCCACCATGCTGGCAGTATTGGCAACTGATAACAGGAGACCAAGGGCTTTATCTTGAGCAGGGCATACAGCACCAAAGAGGTATCCATACGCAAATTGTTGTTGCCTTGTTGCTCTAGGTCTGGTGCCTTTTTCTGCCCATATCCGAGTTGTATAGTACCTGATGATCATAGTGACGAAAAGCGTTTTCTGTTGTTCGCCGCTCGAGCAGTAATGAAAGATTTCGTCGAGCGGGTTATCGGTGAGAATATGACACAGGATACGGCGGTGAAAGAAGCCCGTAGTGCGACTGGAAACGACCCATCCTGTGTCAAGTCAATAAAAAGCAAAGGAGATTTATCATGAATATGTCGTTACATCGGCTCGCTCGTACTACCCCCACAATTCGTCGCGAGATTGCAATCAGCAACGCATCGGTTGCCAACTTGGCACGTCGTTACCACAT
>JAULKO010296684.1:0-14982 GCA_032356045.1 Mediaster aequalis | reverse complement strand
AATGAGATATTAGCGGAAGATGGTTTTATTAGAAATTTATGTGGTAGAAATTGGAGTACTCTGGTTTAGTTGTTTTTGTATTTGGTATTAGACCGTAAGACCGTATTTTGGTGCTCATTTTCCTACTTTTCTTACTATTTTCCGATTTTTCACACACTAACGCCTGCCGACGACGGCTTTACGATAGCCTTACCCCATAACGTCACTGACCGCTCAACCGGTCTGCGGACAACGCCGAGGTAGACTACTTTGATTTCCCTGAAACGGATAGGGAAAGCGGGATAGCGGCTAGTCAATACTTTTCGTTCATTCGTACACGATAACACGATACTTTTTCTGATTATCGACCCTTCTTTTCTCCACTTTTGTGCTCTTTCCATCTTATCTCTCGCCGTTATCTCAACCGACTGACCTCTCCCTCTGCTATTTCCTACTCACTCCCTTCAATCGAGAATTTTGGGTCCGTGGTGGGGGTGTTGGTATATTTTGTGCAATGCAATATAATGACGCAATAATGGACTTAAACGACTTTATGCAAGGAGCAGATGCCGCCATAGTTGGTGATGCCAGTTCAAAGAAGAAAGTTAGCCAAATCTGGCAAGCATTTATGGAACAACTGAGCAAGAACCCAAATCTGTGGTTACCTGCTATGCAGGAAATCCAGCAAAAACAAATTGATATCATGATGCGGTTACAACAAGGTGGTAGCCCCGCTATTTCCCCAGAAAAAAGTGATAAACGTTTTACCTCCGAGCAGTGGCGGCAAAACCCTTTCTTCTCATTTCTGATGCAGAACTATCTGGTCAACGGCGACATATTCCGCAAAATAGTTGAACAGGTTGACCTGCCAGAAAAAGATAAAAAAATCCTTCTTTTTACCGTCAACCAGTATATTAACGCCGTCTCTCCCAGTAATTTCCCAGCTACCAATCCTGATGTTGTCAAAGAAATGGTTGATACGGGTGGTCAAAGTCTGACCACTGGCATGAATAACATGCTACAAGATATGAAGGAAGGAATGGTGACGAACACCGATTTATCCGCCTTCACCATTGGGGAAAATCTTGCTACCACACCAGGGAAGATTATCTTCCAAACGGCCGTTATGCAGCTCATTGAATATGAGCCACAAACACCAAAAGTGCATGCCACCCCGCTACTGATTGTCCCACCCTGTATCAATAAGTACTATATCTTGGATTTGACAGAGAAAAAATCATTGGTTAAACATTGGCTAGAAGCAGGGCATCGGGTATTCCTTATTTCTTGGGTAAATGCTGGTATTGACGACGCCAATCTGACTTGGGATGATTATCTCAGAGATGGTGTTATGGCCGCCATACAAACCGTGACCACCATCTCAAAACAACCAAAAATCAACACACTCGGTTTTTGTATCGGTGGCACTTTGTTAGTAACGGCACTGGCTGCATTGGCCGCCAACGGTGAACGACCAGCAAAGACAGTCACGCTACTGGCAACACTGCTAGATTTTTCTGATTCCGGTGATATTGGTCTGTTCATCGATGAACAGTCAGTCAGTCAACGCGAGGAACATTTTGCCAATAGCGGACTGATTGACGGACGTGAGCTGGCACGCGGATTTTCTGCTTTACGGCCAAACGATTTAGTTTGGCCCTACGTCATCGGCAACTACTATCAAGGCAAAAGCCCGCCTCCTTTTGATTTACTCTTTTGGAATGCCGATTCAACCAACTTACCCGGGCCCATGTTCTCAACCTATCTGCGTGTAGCCTATCTGGAGAATCAAATTGCGCTAAACAAAGCACACATGTGTGGTGTCGACATCGCCGTCTCAACGATACAGGCACCCGTTTATATCGTCGCTTGCGAGAAAGATCATATTGTCCCTTGGCAGGGTGCTTACTTGAGTGCTACCCTGATGGGCAAAAAAAACCGCTTTATTTTGGCAACCAGCGGCCACATAGCAGGCATCATTAACCCACCCGCTGCCAACAAGGGATGGCACTTGGTCGGTGATGCGACACCGGCAAAAAGTGCCGATTCTTGGAAAGAAACAGCAAGCCGGAGTGATGGTAGCTGGTGGAGTGACTGGCTGTCGTGGATTGTTCCCCACGCTGGCAAAAAGATTGCCGCTCCGAAAAAAGTCGGTAGCGTCCGTTATCCGCCGCTTGAAGATGCCCCAGGCACCTATGTCTGCAAGCCACGCCCTGTCGTTGAGACGAATAACGCATAGATCACTAATCATACAAACCAAAGGAGAATGCCATGCCTGAAGCTGTTATTGTTGCCGCCCACCGAACGGCAGTCGGAAAGTTTAACGGTAGTCTAGCCAGCCTAGCCGCCACCCATTTAGGAAGTGTTATCGTTAAGGCACTCATTAATCGCACTGGTATAGAGGCCAGCACGGTAGAAGATGTCATCATGGGACAAGTGCTCACCGCTGGTGTCGGTCAAAATCCAGCTCGACAAACAGTCATCAACGCGGGCTTACCAAACACCGTGCCGGCGATGACCATCAATCATGTCTGTGGTAGCGGTCTACGTGCTGTTCATTTGGCGGCACAAGCGATTCGGGCCGGGGATGCTGATATTGTCATTGCTGGTGGACAGGAAAATATGAGTGCCTCCCCGCACGTACTAAATGGCTCTCGTAGCGGCTTTCTCTTAGGTAACGCCACGCTCATTGATAGCATGGTCCATGACGGGTTGACCGATGTCTTCAATCAGTACCACATGGGGATTACGGCTGAAAATATTGCTCGGCAGTACAATATCAGTCGTGAAGAACAGGATAAATTCGCCGCCGAATCACAAAACAAAGCCGAGGCCGCTAGTGCCGATGGTCGATTTAAGGAAGAAATTATTCCGCTCCCCGTACCACAACGGAAGGGAGAACCGCTGATTTTTAATCATGATGAATTTATTCGTGCTGGTGCCAGCGCAGAAGCCCTCGCTGGCTTACGACCAGCCTTTGATAAAAATGGCACCGTTACCGCAGGCAATGCTTCTGGTATTAACGACGGTGCCGCCGCCGTTGTAGTGATGAGTGATGCGGTAGCCAGCAAACACCAGTTGACCCCGTTGGCGATCATTCGGGCGGCTGCCTATTGCGGATTAGACCCCAGTATCATGGGGATGGGACCCGCATTGGCATCCCGCCTGTGTCTGAAAAAAGCCGGCTGGAATATGGATGACGTTGATTTGCTTGAAATGAATGAGGCCTTTGCGGCTCAAGCCATCGCAGTCAATAAAGAAATGGGCTGGGATACCGCCAAAGTCAATGTCAACGGTGGTGCCATCGCGATTGGTCACCCAATCGGTGCATCCGGTGCCCGCATTTTGGTTACTCTACTGCACGAGATGCAACGACGTCAAGCTAAAAAAGGAATGGCAGGCCTGTGTATCGGTGGTGGTATGGGTATCGCCCTAGCCGTAGAACGGCCTTAAATTAACACCGAGACCTTTGCTCTGTGGCGTCGTTGAAAATGGTCTCAATCGCTCATTTATGGCGGATAAATTCCCTCATTCCGTGCGTTTTCACCTGTCTGTGCTTTGCACACAGACAGGCCTTGCCACCAAGCAAAATTTCTCTTTATGCAAAAGTCTCATACAATAAGGAATAAAACTATGAACAAAAAAATCGCACTGGTCACAGGAGGCACGGGAGGTATTGGTAGCGCTATTTGTCGCCATTTATATGATGACGGCTATACGGTAATAACGACCTACTTACAAAAAGAAAAATGCGACAAATGGCTAGATCAAGAAAAGCCACGCCATTTTCACGCCTACCCATGCGACATCACCAGCTGGGAAGATTGTGTTGCCATGAAGGAAAAGGTTAATGCGGCTCTCGGTGCTGTTGACGTCTTGGTTAACAATGCTGGTATTACTCGTGATGCGACTTTCAAAAAAATGACCCTTGAGATGTGGCGAGCCGTTCTGTCTACTAACCTGGACAGTGCCTTTATTATTAGCAAACAATTCGTCCCTGATATGATGGAACGTCAATTTGGTCGAGTCATCAATATCTCCTCTGTCAACGGGCAGAGAGGTCAGTTTGGTCAAACTAACTATACCGCCGCCAAAGCCGGATTGCACGGCTTTACCAAGGCGTTAGCACAAGAGACCGTCCGTAAAGGTGTCACGGTTAATACCGTATCACCCGGTTATATCGCGACTGATATGATACGCTCCATCGATGAAGAAGTACGAGAAAAAATTCGCAGCCAAATTCCGATTAACCGGTTTGGTGAGCCCGAGGAAATCGCTCGTATTGTCTCGTTTCTAGCTAGCCCTGATGCTGGCTTCATCACTGGCTCAAACATCAGTGCCAACGGTGGCCAGCACATGTACTAACCCCAACCGATTAGCCTCTATTCGAGACCATTGCATAGGCGAATATTTGCTTTGTAGCAAGGCGAAAATGCACGGAATGAGGAAGTTTATCCGTCATCAATGACCGATTGAGACCATTTTCAACGCCGCCACGGAGTAAAGATTTGCCTATGCAATGGTCTCTATTCAAACGATAGTCGACAACGTTAAGAAAGCGAGTATTTGAACCGGTTTCCTATTTTCATTATAATGGCTACCTGTTGGTCGGTTGCCAGCATGTTCTACGTTGGCAATCCATTAGGCCAATAAATTTTATTAACCTCGGAAACGGCTGTATCTGTCTTCCGTTTTCCTCACTCAATAAGGAGAATTAAATAATGCCTAAAACCAAAATGACTTCCAGTGAAGCCTTCGTTGAAACTTTGGCTGCTCAAGGTGTAGAAAATATCTTTGGTATTGTCGGGTCGGCTTTTATGGATGCGTTGGATATCTTTCCTGCCGCCGGAATACGCTTTATTCCTAATGTGCATGAACAGGGTTCCGCCCACATGGCTGATGGCTATTCCCGCGCCTCTGGCAAGCATGGAGTTTGCATCGGACAAAACGGCCCGGGTGTTACTAATTTTGTGACCGCCATCGCTGCTGCCTACTGGGCGCACTCTCCGGTTGTCGCGATTACCCCAGAAACTGGCTCTATGGGCATGGGGTTAGGTGGCTTCCAAGAAACTGAGCAATTGCCTATTTTCTCGAAAATCACAAAATTTCAGACACATATCAGCCGCCACGAGCGTATTGCAGAGTTAACTGGGCGCGCTTTTGATTTAGCCCTAGTAGAGCATGGTCCTGTCCAAATTAATATCCCCAGAGATAATTTCTACGGTGAGACTGACTATAACATTCCAACGCCAATGCGGTATGGTAAATTGGTCGGATCACAAGCAGAGCTGGAGGAAAGCGTCAAGCTACTGGCTTCGGCAAAATTCCCTGTTATTATCTCAGGCGGCGGTGTTGTTATGGCCGATGCCATCAGTGATTGCGTTCAGTTAGCGGAGCTATTGAGTGCCCCTGTCGTCAACAGCTACCTGCATAACGATTCCTTTCCTGCCAAGCATCCGCTGTGGGCTGGTTCATTAGGTTATCAAGGGTCAAAAGCCGGCATGAAATTGTTGTCCAAAGCGGACGTCGTTTTGGCGTTGGGAACCCGGTTAGGGCCTTTTGGCACGCTACCACAGCATGGCTTGGATTACTGGCCAGCCTCGGCAAAAATTATTCAGGTTGACACCGACCACCGTATGCTAGGTCTTGTCAAGGCGATTAGCGTTGGTATTCAAGGGGATAGTGGTGCTGTCGCCCAACAATTGATTGAAAAACTGTCTGTTACTCGCCTTGATTGTCATGCCAATAAAGAAGAGCGATTGGCTGATATAAAGCGGGAAAAATCTGCTTGGGAGAGCGAGCTAGATGGTTGGGCAAGTGAGGTTGATGATTGGAGTAAATCCGTTAATCAAGATGCATCGGAGCAAAATCGTCTGCACCCAAGACAGTTACTGCGTGAGTTAGAAAAAGCCATGCCTGAAGACGCGATGGTCTCTACTGACATCGGCAATATTTGTTCGGTCGCCAACAGCTACCTTCGTTTCAATCAAGCCAGAAGTTTCTTCGCAGCCATGAGCTTTGGCAACTGCGGTTACGCACTACCGACTATCATGGGCGCGAAAATGGCTTGCCCCGATAGGCCGGCAGTCGCCTATGTTGGAGATGGTGCTTGGGGTATTAGCTTCGGTGAATTACTCACTTGTACACGCGAGAACGTACCAGTAACGGTAGTTCTGTTCAACAACCGGCAGTGGGGTGCCGAAAAGAAAAATCAGGTTGACTTCTACGGCACTCGGTTTTTGGGATCAAACATCCAAACCACTGACTGGACGAAGATATCTCAATCGATGGGAGTGCAAGCCTATTCAATCAGCGAGCTCAGCCAAGTTGGAGAAGCGTTAGCAAAGGCTTGCGAAGCGCAGAAACAAGGACAAACAACGGTACTTGAGTTTCAGGTAACACGGGAGCTGGGTGATCCATTCCGTCGTGACGCACTAAAACATCCGGTTCGCTTGTTGGATAAATACAAGAAATACAGCTCTTGAGCGTAGCGCCACCTCGTATTCTCCTCCCTGAAAGTAGTGACAATCGCCTACTGCAAGCGGCCTCGACGGTCGCCCGCCGTGGTCTTGCTACCCCTGTTCTGATGGCAATGCCCGACACAGATGTCGGGCATTTCCCCAGTGAAGTCGATTGGATTCAGCCTAATCCCGACCGCTATGCCGACAGATTGAGACAATCTTACCAATCAAAAACGCCGCTGACAGAGAAGCAAGTCACACCGTTGCTGGCGGACCCTATCACCCTAGCTGCGTTGTTACTCAATAACGGTGAGGTTGACGGGGTCGTTGCTGGCGCGATGACTTCAACCGCACAAATAGCGCGCGCCGCCTTGAAGCTGGTTGGACTGCAATCAGGACTATCAACATTGTCCAGTTTTTTCATTCTGGAAAAAGAAAATAAATCAATATTGATGGCTGACTGTGCCCTCATCATTGAACCCAGCGAGGATCAGCTCGTCGATATTGCCTTTGCTACGGCAGATAACGCCAAATTATTTCTAAGTGATGCGCCGATCATTGCCATGTTATCCTTCTCTACGGCGGGCAGTGCCCGACATGTTGCCGTTGATAAGGTAATCAATGCCACCCAAAAATTACGCCAACGCCGACCTGACTTGAGCATCTTGGGTGAAATACAGGTTGATGCCGCCCTTAATACCGAAATCGCTAAACGCAAAGGAATCGATTCAATAAGCCCCGCCAATGTCCTTATCTTTCCTGATTTAAACGCGGGCAATATAGGCTATAAATTGGTGCAACGTCTTGCTGACTATAAGGCGATTGGCCCTGTTTTTCAGGGACTTAAAAAGCCATTTAACGACCTATCCAGAGGTTCTACTGTTGACGATATTGTCGCGATGATTGAACTCACTGCCCGACAAGCAACGCTACCGTAAAATCCCATTCACCCAACCAATCTGTCAAAGATTCGCCCCATGATGACCTTATCTGGATGTCAATTAGAGACCATTGCATCAGCAATCTTCTACTCCGTAGCGGCGTTGAAAATGGTCTCAATCGGTCATTGATGAGATAGAGACAACGCCTGCGTTGTCTCTATCTCATTCCGTGCGGTTTCGCCTTGCTGACCAAGCAAAATATTTACCCAGTCGATCCTGAAAAAGTACGCAAATGACTGATTTTCTTAACATAAAACTGTAAATATTGGTGTCATATCAACCAGTTTATGCTAAGATCCCCTTATTTTCTGGTCGTTTTGTTCAACTATAGGCTATCCATTATGCTAACACCATCAACACCCAACAGCGGGCAAACTAACCTGTCCCATCGGGAACTGTTTTCTCAATTGGATGCGAAAGATTTTTTAATACGATTGGCCAACGTCATCAACTGGCAATGCTTTGATGATGAATTTGCCAAACGTTACTGTTGCCACAACACAGGCCGTCGAAGCCGATACAGCTGATGGTCGGCTTGCTGTTGCTGAAGCAGTTGGAAAACCTGTCTTTTTATTGTTTTTGTTACTATTGGCTTATTTGGATAAGAATTGGCTAATTTTTTCCCCTAATTCGTGTGCTAGATTGGATTTATGGAAATAGATTTTGTTGGATACAGTGTCGGAGTGACTGGTTATTTCTCGCAAAACGGGTTTTTCAGGGGTCGGCTATCTACAGATGGATTACATGAAGGTGTGGTAGAAAAGCATTACGCCGTCGTCGAGATTTGTGGCCCGTGACGTGTTGAGCAACGCCCTCTATCTCTATACGATGCCGGCGAACCATGCCACAGTAGCCTCCGCCACGTGCTTTCTACGGGCGGCGCACGACTACTTCCCGTTTCCCATTCATGTCATACCGGTGGATGGCGGTGGCGAGTTCAAGGTTTCCTTTTGAGGCGACTTACGAAGCCACGCCAATACCGTTGTCGGCAATACCGCTCACAATCACCGCACCATAACAGCAAGGTGGAAAATGCCAACGGTACGATGTGGCGAGAAATATTCAACTGCTTGAACAATATCCCTTTGAGTATGCCAGGTGCGCAGGAAGCATTGGCTACTTTTACCGAGGACATAACCGGCAACGCCCTAACCTAGCACTGACATACCGCGATGAGAGGCGCCAACTCCGTTATTTTTACGCCGTGGGATTGATGCCTTCTATCACACTTCCGGAGCACTCCCCGCCCGATTGTAACGATTAATTCTCATAGGTGGGTGACCAACGTGACCATTTTGTTTTTCCTAACCTTTGGTATATAATGTGTCACCAATCAGCGTGAGATACGCAAGCATGACCCATTCCCATATGTCCTAATCCACTGCACATATTTCACCAAAATTCACCTATCTGATAAAACAGCGGAACCAATCTAATCCACAAACAACCTTTTTCTCAACCATTTACTAATAGTCACTCGCCATGTCCTGTCCCCCCCCCCCACACACACAAAGACACTAACTACTCACCGGTCGTATTTCCTAGTAGTTCAGCACCAAGCTCTCAGTAAACTGGGTGATGTACACAACATCATTGACCGAAGGAAGGTGGAGCAACCCCTTTCTCCCCCTTACTCGTCGAGCAGAGACATCCTCACCTGTCCGCCGCTGGTGATATTCAAGATACTGACACTTCAGACTTGGTGCAACTTAATCAATGAAGCGGTAGAAAAGCAAATCAACATCACAAAAGCGATAAGAGGTGGAGGCGGTGGGCCTTGCCTGTCGAGGTGTTGATATGTTAAATGCTTCAAAAACACTGGACGAAGTTCCTTTTTCAGTTTTTGAGAATATTGTGGGCCGACTACGGATTTGCAATTCAAAGAAAATAGTCGGTCTTCATCAAGGCAAGACAACGTTTCAAGCATGTGCTGACGTGACTGACTGGGACCCTAGCTCTTTTGAAATTGGGCACAATGTTCACGCCCCACCACAAGGAATCACAAGCCTAAAGAAAGCAATCCTTAAAACGCATGTCAATCAAGGGCATAGTAGCTTTTGCATAGATAATCTCATGATTTGTTGTGGTGCAACGCATGGCATAAAAATTGCCGCAGAATCGGTGTTAAACCCAAATGATGAAGCTCTTATCCTTTCGCCACAATGGTTATTTGCTAAAGGCGTACTTCAGTCATGTCACGCTACAGTGCGAGAAGAATCACTTTTCATCACACTTTGTAAAAATCCAGATTTGAATATCGGTGCTTACCTTGATGATGTTGTTTCCCCAAAAACAAAATTGATTTACTTTAACACGCCTAATAATCCGACTGGCTACTCAATGACACGCAACCAAATGCTGGCTCTGGTAGACTTTTGTGCTAAACGCAAAATTTGGCTAATAGCTGACAATGCTTATGCTTTTTATGACTTTAGCAAAGATGGTTTTATTGACGCCCGAGACTTAGAACACGGAGCACAGATTACTTTCTCAATATATAGCTTCTCTAAAAGCTACATAATGCCGGGTTATCGTGTTGGCTTTACGATATGCCCAAGTTCACGTGCGAAAGATATACAGAAACGTGGTCTGCACACTGTATATTCAGTTGCAACCCCATCACAATATGGTGCATGGCAAGCACTAAAAACACCTATTCAAAAAATACAGTTCCATAAAGCTCAAACCCTGAGAGCAGCTAATATTGCACAGGCTAATCTCAAAATCCCACATCTCGGATTCTCAGGAGGTTTCTACCTGTTCATAGACCTTTCTACACTCGGCAGAAACCAAATCTCGAGTTTTCATTCAACGTTGCTTAACAGAGGTGTCTCACTTGCTCCAGGTAATGTGTTTGGTGAAGGAATGTCAAATTACGCTCGCCTCTGTTTTACATCTGTCGATATTGAAACTTTGAAGTACGGTATTAGTATAATCAATCAAACTTTTGAAGAATATATCAAAAACTAACATGGATATAGAGGACTAGGGAAGGTTGTATGATACAAAGTAAATTTTTCACCCAGGTAAATAGTCAGCTTGGAGCAGACCCTCAAAATCCGCGTATAAAAATCAATCTGTATCACAAATATGAAGTTGAAGCAGTTGCGGACGCTGTGGAGCGTTTAACAGAGGAAGATATAGAATGCCGGATTGAATGTATAATGGTCTCCGACTCATATCTTATGACCCATCTTGGCAAAGATACAACTACACTGAACAATCAAGAAGATCAACGTGAGTTTTTTGAAACAATGTGTGCCCTTACATCAGAAGTTAGTGATGCAGTTAGGTCAATATTCAATGCAGATTCAAGACCCTTTATTTTGGCCGACATGCCCGATGGGTCAACAACGAGTGCAGAATATGCTATTCGTAACGCCTCGAAAATAATTTCTGAAGGTGCAGACTCAATCAAAATGGAAATGTTTTCAATAGATCGCTTCTCAATTACCGAAGCATTGTCCAATAGAGATATACCGGTCATTTGTCACTTGGGTTATACTCCCCAAAATAACGAAAATCGTCAGTTTGGCAACACTATGGAAGAAGTGCTAGAACTTTATTATCAGGCGCGCATGGCTAGAAATTCTGGGGCTATTGGGCTTGTTCTTGAACGTGTCAATGAGCTGGTTAACCAACATCTTTGTTGTCCCTCTTTTCGTGGCCTTCCGATATATAGCATTTTCAGTGGACTTGCCGACTGGGGTGGACAATCGCTCAATGTCTGGGATTCTCTTATGAGGCCTGATTTTCCAAATAAATTTTTCCCTCCAACATCAACGTGTACCAGAGATAATTATCCAGACTGTTATACTCGAAATGCACTGTCGCATACAATGTATAAACTCCTGAAGATGACCATAGATGGCAAATATCCTAAATCTCCTATTTCTACTCTTTCTCAAAACGATCTTCGTAAAATTATCTGTATCAATCCGTGGCTATGCCCCTACAACCCTTCGGAAAAGTTAAAAAATGCAGGTTGACAAAAAGAGTTTTATTATCGGTGTGGTCCAATTAGTTTCGGCGATGTTTATCGCTGGAACCATTGGAGTACTCGTCGTTGAATCGGAACAGAGCCCTAGCAACATTGTATTTTTTCGATGTTTGATTGGTGCAATTACCTTAACCATATTTTGCAAATTGTTGGGAGTTCTGAGTTTTTCCAGAATTACCAAACGTGATTATTTCTTGATTATACTAGGAGGAATTTGTCTCGTCTACAATTGGTTTTTCCTTTTCATGTCCTACCAGTACATATCACTATCACTTGGTACGGTTGTTTACCATATCAAACCGTTCATTATATTGATCGTTGGAGCGTTTCTTTTCAGAGAAAATCTAACGCCAGATAAGTTATTATGGACACTCATAGCATTTGTAGGAACACTGCTTGTTGTTGAAATTAGTTTTTCTAGTATAGAATTTGAAATAACAAAATTTCTTGGAATTTTCTACGCTGTTATTGCTTCCGTTATGTATTCAGCTTCAACCTTGATTGTAAAGTATGTAAAAAATGTACCTGGAATTACAATTGCTCTAATGCAAACGACTCTGGGCGTCGTCCTTTTCGCACCTTTTGCGACCATTTCAGATGTCGAATTTTCCAACAATAGCTGGGTATTCATTCTAACACTTGGAATCGTGAATACAGGTGTCATGTATAGCCTCAATTACTCGTCGTACCAGCGACTGCCATCATATTCAATCGCGATTTTATCGTTCATCTACCCAGTCGTTACAATTTTCACAGACTATCTGTTCTACGGAACTCTTTTCAATGCATATCAAACTATTGGGGTTTTTATGATTTTCGTCGCAACCCTTGGTGTGAATTGCAGCTGGAAGCTGATACCTTCGTTCATCCGCGACCATCTTTAACCTCAATAATCGACGTAATATATGCAGATTCAAAATAAAATTTTTGTCTTGGCCGGGGGGCTAGGTTTGGTTGGGTGGCACATAACAAAGGCACTTCTTATGGCTGGTGCTAGAGAAGTACGTATCTTTGATACAAAGCAATTCTCAGAACCCCACACGATTTCATCGATTGCCACATTTAAAAACACTACCGTCATCCAAGGCGATATTTGTGATGTATGCGCTTGCGAAAAAGCACTACGGGGGGCTGACGGTGTTTTCGCTTTAGCCGCTTGCATGAGCAAATTTACACAGGAAGATCCGAGCAGAACACTACGTTTAAATCTTGTTGGTTTGGATACATTATTAAAGGCGTCCGTGAGAGAAGGTATTGAATGCTTTGTCTTCTCATCCTCAACTGGTGTTTATGGGTACGCTATTTCAGGATCTGTGATTGAAGAAATGCCTCTGGACTCAAAAAATGTGAATAACGCTGCTGTCATTTATGGTGCGAGTAAATTGATTGGTGAAAAGTTATGTTACCACTATGCTACACGATCAGGTATGCGTTATATCGCACTAAGATATTCAACCGTTTTCGGGGAACACATGCATAATCGGGCAGCCAATGCGATATTCATTCTAGGAAGCATTGATCGAATTTTGAAAGGAGAATCACCCGTCTACTACAACAACGGCAAAGAAACAAAAGATTTTGTTTACGGAGGTGATGTTGCTCAGGCAAACCTGTTAGCCATGCAATCGGACCTAACGAATGAAGCCTTTAACATATCTGGATGTCGTATGATGTCAGTAAAGCAAATTGTAGAAATAATTCTTCGTCTTATGGAATCTGACCTATTACCTAAAAATATTGTAGATAGTACAGAAGTACGCCTGAGTTCGCCACACCAATTTGTTTACTGCTGTGATAAAGCAAAACAACTCCTCGGATGGACACCAAAGGTAAGATTTGAAGATGGCTTGAGAAATGTAATTGCTTGGAGGCGAGATTTGTTTGATAGAATCGCGCCCAATTGCTGGAGCGAATGAATTAAGGAGTGCGGATTCCAAAGTGAAACGCAACGTTATTTGGTATTGTACACCTCATGAGGAGTTTTGAATCCAAGCACCTTCATCGGTCGGTGATTGAACCACGCTTCCAACTCTCTCACTGGTGCTTTAGTCAACAAGTCACTACTTTTTGGTCACAGTTTCCTCAACACCCCAATCACATTCTCGACCGTCCCCTTTTCCCAGGCCGCATACGGAGAGGTAAAGTAACAACGTAATCCGGTGTATCTACGGATGGCTTCATGCGGGCTGTTTTCTTTGCCATTGTCTAGGGTCAAGGTTTGCATTTTCACCGGTGCCTGTCGCAGTGATTGGATGAGTGCGTCAACCTTCGCCGTTGCTGTTCGGTCGGACATCAGTGCCAAGTGAACATACCGGCTTTTCCGATCAACGGTTACTAATACGGCTGCCTTCCCTTGATGACCCAACATCAAGTCACTCTCATAGTCTCCCCGACGGCCTCGTTGATCAAGGTATTTTCTGATTTGTATAAGGGTCAATTATTCATGATCATGTCGTTGACTTGTGTCATCCTTTGTTACTACAACGTACTGGAAGATTGATGGTGGCGTCGAATGATATAGTCTGACTATAAAAACGGTCACCTTGATTTATCCGAAATATACAGAGGAGGAAATAAATAGTAGACACTGAAAAAACCATTTTGCGAGCAATAACCAGTCGCCCCGATACCGTGTCCAATAAAATCTATCCCCACAAAATCCAATCTATTACACGAATTAGGAGGGGGAAATTAGCCAATTCTCATCCGAGTAAGCCAATAATAACAAAAATAATTTGAATATTTACATCATAAGTGACCGATTGAGTACGGTTTCAACGTCGCTATGGAGTAAAAGATTTGCTGATGCAATGGCCTCATGTTCTACCCGCAATATTTGGTAAGCCTTTGTAAAACACAACGTTCCACGCATAGGAGAAGCAGATAGCAGCATTATGATGATTTTTTTGCCTGGCGTTTCTCTCGGATGACGGAATGAGTCCCACTTTTCTTTATCTCAAAGAGCGCGGTTGCCTCAATCAATTGAGATAATTTTGTATAGCCGTAAGTTCTAGGGTCAAAATCTGGATGCTGTCGTTTTATCCAACTGCCACAACCACCTAATTTTGCCCAGCCATCATCATCGGCGTATTCATTAATGGAGTGTCTTATCGTACTCAGTAGTTTTGTGTCACGACGAAGTTCTTTTTGACTTTTCTTATTAGGAACTGTTTGAGGAGCAGAAAATTCTGATGATGTTTTATCCTGGTCTAAGGTTGACGGCATTTCTGATGATTGATTAGTGTCTGGTTGTTTCAGCACTTCAATAAATATAAAATCATCACACGCATTCCTAAAAGCTGGTGGAGTCAATTTTCTCCCCACGCCAAAGACATATAGCTGAGATTCTTTAAGACGAGAGGCGAGTCTGGTGAAATCACTATCACTGGATACCAAAGCAAAGGCGTCAAATTTACCGGAATAGAGCAAATCTATTGCCTCTATAATCATGGCGGCATCCGATGAATTTTTTCCTTGCGTATAAGAAAATTGTTGAACCGGTGTGATGGCCGATTCATTTAAAGGGAAGCTCTGATTAAGTTACATTGAAAAGGGGTTTTCATCATTAAATGATGTTCTTGCTATTTTCAATCTATCCATC
>JAULKO010296581.1:0-14994 GCA_032356045.1 Mediaster aequalis | reverse complement strand
TTTTTGGGGGCTAAAGCCCCCCCCCTAGCCCCCCCCCCCGTAGAACCGCGCCTGCTCATTACTTTTTTTAAAACACCGAACAGCAGCAGCAACACTAGCAGCAACATTAACACCGGCAACGAGCGGTATTAAAAACACTAGCAACAGCTAGACAAAGAGCATCCACTTAAATTCAGTTTCAATTCGTAAGTTATAAGTTGCACTTTGCTAGGGAAGTGGATGGAATAGTCAGTGTCAATTGTCATTCTTAACTTGTGTATGTTGTCCTATGAAGACGAATTGCCTGTCGGCCTTTGACATATACAACTTAAGGCAAACATTGTTGCATGGTACCCTGTAGAGTTCTCATTACCTATGGAGGTAAGTTCCATGCCCCCCCCCCCCCCCCCCCCCCCCCCCCCCCCCCCCCCCCCCCCCCCCCCCCACTGCAAGTTAGACCCTAATTACGCCTGGTAAAAAAACATGCAGACAAATGCAAATTTACCAATCACATTGACATTGACAAGATCCACGTTGGTCCCAGTTCCTGATTCACAGCTGTAACTTCCAGCGTGGTCTTCCTCGACTGACTCGATAACGAGGCCAAAGTCACTGGAGAGGTCAAATGTCGCGTCAGAAGCAATGACATCAGTGGACACATTGTAGTTGACGAGCACGCGTTTGTTCAAGACGTTCATTTTAAACCATCGAATACCACATACTGCGGAGCCGGGTTCCCAGCTTTTACAAGGAATCATCTGTCTCCTTCCTTTTAGAATGTACAATGAGTCTTTGGCGGCCCATAAGGTAATACCTAATGAATAAGTACCTGCAATGGCGGGACAAAATCAAAATGATAGGGTGCGTACAAACGAATCACTGGACGATGTTTTCTGTTTGTCAAGGGCAGCAGTCATTGAGACTTCAAATACACCGATCAAAGACCCGGTTCAATGCCGCAATTTTGTGTGGGAGGGCTAAACAAAATCAGGCGGTACCAAATTTGGTCGACAAGAATGTCAAACAATTTCGGAAACTGTTCATACTAGAATAACCGCTATCCTGAAAAAACTGCGTCTGCTCAACTCATTCAGGCTGAATCCCATTTTAAGAAATTCGTGTTTAAAACACAGAGCATTGGTCTAAATTGTGAAACTCTGAGACCAAAACGGTGTCAAGAATAAGCAGTGACGTAAACCCTTGTCAAATTTTCCCTCAAATCAACCCCAAAAGTGACCCCCGAAAAATTCCCGCCTGGAAAATAATTTGAACAATGGAGTGGGGGTGGTGAAGGCAGGGGATGGGGGAGCAGGAGAAGTATGAACGTTGGGGCGCTGTTCAAAACTCATGATACAATAATATTTCCTGTTGCAAATAGGCGTATTTTGTCCAAGGTACTTGAATTTCTGTTTGATGATTATATATGACATCACCCGTCAAAAACCCCATCCCAATCTCTCCCGGGGTTTACGCGGATGACAATGAGCAATTATCATTATTGTCAATCTCCATAATTGTCATTATGGAGATTGAACAGTTGCAAAAAACTACCTGACATTTGGACATCTGTGAAGCAACTCTTCCGATTTCCATTTAGCTGATATACATGACACCAAAACCTGCCTGCATCACGCACATTACTCAGCGAGTTGACTCTAAGTGAAGCGTCACTTCCGAGACTGTAATCAGCACCGTGTTTGACCTGCAGAACAGTTCCATCAGAGAAACGCGCGCCAATAATGTCTGTATCTGTAGTGACGCCTTCTCCCATCGACCAATACACTACGGATATTGGTGCGTTCGGTGTATGTAGCGTGCACTGGCAATGTAGCGTCTGCCTGCGTCCTCGCTGGAAACTTGTAGAAGACGATGTTTCAGGTGAAACTGGTTCAAGGGTATCTCCTATATTCAAAATCAATCAATAGAAAATCACATGTATTCATTTTTTGGCTATTATGTGTCTTTTTGTCAAGGGTTGGAAAGTCGGTCAAATTTGGCTGGTTGGATGGTTGATAAAGCAGGAAAATGCTTGTTGGGTCGGTGGTACCGTCAGTTCGTAATATTCAGATCGAGATACGCTGATTATTTTCTGTAGCTAATCTCAAAACAAAATCTCACCAATGACTACTAAGTCAATTTCTCCAACTCTATCTGTTGTTCCAAGCGTAACGATGAAACACAGGTACCTCCCCTCATCAGGGCGTTCGACACCTTTGATAACGAGGCTGAAGTCGGACGAAAATGCGTATCTGTCGCTCGTGGGTGAGTCTTCGTTGTCAGAGTAACTGATAAGATTCTGTCTGGCAGGATCGTCTAATGCAGTCCCTTTGTACCAAATGACGCCCTGGGGAACTTCATTCCGACTAAACGATGTACAGGGGACTCTTTGCCAAATACCCTGTTGCATGTTTGCGCTCTGTTCAGACTGGCCAAAGACATCTTTGATGCTATTCACTGAAACGTAAGCAATTATTTGTAACATTAACTTTTACGGTTAAATACCGGTTTAATACCATTGAAATTTAATGTAGGTGTAAACGAAAAGCAATTCAGCTATTGTTCAATACTCCGGACTTCAAATCTACGTTTTCGCAATCGCTTTTAATTTATTGCTGTGTCCATTCATTACTCCTTTAATCTTGTAAAAAAAGCCTCATTGTTATATTTAAATTACTTTTGAAAAGTAAGAACACTTATACACGTCATTATTTTGATTTATTTCTTTATGTGTGGCTTTTAATTTTTACGTTTCATGCTCGATATCACATTATTCCACACCCCACCCATCTCCATTGTGTCTCTAGAGTGAGTATATCACGCTATATGGCTTATTTGCTTACCGGAGCCTGGTGGGCATATGTTAGCAGCGGACAGTCCCGCTATGAGAAGGAAGATCACTGCGGGAACGTCGCGTATGTCCATTGTTGCCAAAATATTCCCGGCCATCAAAATATTACCAGTACTGATAAGTGTAGACCATCCCTGAAATAGGCAACAAAAAGGCAATATGGCGACGACAACAGCCGTTTCTCTTTTAACTGTTCTATAAATAGGGAATTGGATTTTCCAACTTTTCACGAGAGGGCGATGTTGTATGTATTGTATTTCTATTTCGCTAACTGAGGCCTAAACTTGGCTTACTTACGCTGCAGTTCAAACAGTTATTGCCTATTTCAGTTGGGAAACAAATCAATGTTTTTTTCGTGCTGGATAACAGGAAAAGTTTGATTTTTTTTTGACTTAGAATCAAATCATTTTTTTGAGAGTGGCCGGGGAGGGAAAGGATCAAATGTGCTTGTATCAATTCCACGCAAGGGTAGGGAAATTAAATCAATTATCTTGTTTAGATAACCACAATGCTTTGTGCGCATTGCGCATTAATTATCAATTGTAGTCTCAATGCAAGTCAACATGTGTATTGTTAGAATTAGCTAGGCTCTGTTCTTTTTTTTCAAAAGAACGCCTGAATAACGTATATTCATAAAGTTGTTTTTGCTTTTACCTTGCATTTAATAAACCAATAAGTTGTTTATATTTATCAAAAACAGAATCCGATATTTCCATTTAAGTATATATTTTGGTTACCGCGGGAGGTTACTAGCATTCGTTTTATTTTGAACGTGTAATCGGGCAGAAGAAGCCTTCATTGCAAAAGCAAAGTTGATAAACATAATTTTTAACTGGAGCATATCGCCTAGAAAATTGTAATCTCTACGTCTATATAGCAGTGCTCGAAACAAGTTCAAAGGGCGAGTTTACCAGATGTGCACTAGCACAGATCTGTTTCGGTGGCAGTGAGGTAAGCTACTGTCTGCAAACAATCACATAACTATTTCGTTCAATGAACCCGTGTCAAACCATTCATTTGTCATAGCATATATCGAAAATGTATCACATGCTTGAAACATCTAGAGTTCTATATCTGAAAATTTCAGTTTCGTCTTTGTAGCAATAAATAATATGCGGATGTGGATCTACCCCGTCTTAAAAAACATGTTTAATCTCCCCCACGAGCGTCAAACCTCTTGTCAGAGCTAATTCTTGTGAGGTGAAGGAACACAAATTCATCTTCATCATAATAATGCTAAATTAAAATAAACAAATGGGGTACTAAACCACACCCGGCCAAACATGCGCTGCCCAAAGGAATATCTAGAGTGATAAGGAGCACCTGAAATAGGAATTTCAGCTTCCAGGACTGTAAGAAAGACGTATTTTTAATGACCACTGGCAGCCATTCCACGTGTTAGTGTTCATAGATTTGTTTTGTTATTATATGACATGACTCATAAATAACGTGGAGGAAGAAACGTTATGGATGATATATTGTCATTCCGACACAAGGAAATGCAACCCTAAATAAACAAAACTAAGTTTGCTTAGTAAGAACAAGTTTATTTTCAATTTTTATCATCACACATGCGAAAAGTATATTCATAAATGAAGCAGCGCATCGTAATGCACACAGTAGAGCTGTAAAGCATGGACGTGATCGTGATTTTTGCGGTAGTTGCTCTTTATTCGCAGTGTTTTAAAGGTAAGATTTCATTTAACCTTTATAGCGATACAAGGGAAACTATCAAAATTACTGTTGTCGAATGTTAAACAAAGGCGAAATGTAGGTTCAGGTTTGTCGAAGATACTAAGTAATTGAACTTTACTCTGTCTTAACACATCGATCTCGCGTAGAAACCGGGTACAAGAACCATGAAAACCAGTATGGCACTTTACATAAAAAATTATACAAGTTATGTCATCCGTCATTTTACACTGATGTATGCATCTTTGTCTACTGATACTAGCTATTTATTAGTCTCGATCAATAGCTCACACAGACAGTTTTGTTCACATAGCATATCTGAAATCTTTATTAGTTACTTATATATTTTAAATTAAAACCTTTAAAGCTTGAAATTATGAGATTATTGGAGATGACAATGGGGACATTATGATATTATTTGGAGATTCATTTTAGACAGTAGACCCACTTTTCTGCTCCTTGGTGTCTGGTGTGTCCGGATATTTTGTTGCTGGAACATGCCATCTCTGAAAATCTCCAAACATATCAAACCTTAGTCTGATGAAAAATACATTGCGTGGCTTGAATGATGAATGTCGCCTCATCTACTCATGAAATGTAACGGACTCCGGTTCTCTAATATGGGCCCTACAAAGTAACAACCAGCATGACGAGGTGCAAGATTTTGGCAACAACGTCTTTAGACATTTTCAATATTAAGAATTCATCACCCATGCCTCAACCATGTTAAACTACCCAAATATTTGGTGATAATCACATGTACCGACAACCCAGGATGGCCGAAATTTGGCAGAGATTCATCTATTTGAGTTTTGAGGAATATAACCAACTGACAAAACAAGTAAATAAGCTAGAGAAATTGCGGGCAATACCATGTAAAAATAATATCTTCTGGGAAGACGTGTGGTTCTGAAGAAAACCGGTTGAGAATTTAACTCGACGTTTCGGACAGTGTGCTCTGTCCGTCCTCGGGAGGGTGAGGACAGACAGAGCACACTGCCCGAAACGTCGAGTTAAATGTTCAACCGGTTCTCTACAGAACCATACTTCTTCCCAGATGGGAGGAATTACGGATTTGTTAAATCAACCAAGATGATAATGGTAGGTGTTATAACCAGTGTGGATTGGTTAAAAACCAATATGTTGGTTGGACACATATCTTCCAAGCACATTGGTCAAATTTGACCAATATAATTGGTTGTATAGTTACCAATACACATTGGTTGTAACATGCCATTATGGATTGGTTAAATCAACCAAGATGATATTGGTTGGTGTTATAACTAATATGGATTGCCTAAAAAAAATCAGATTGGTTGTTTTAACCAATATTTTGGTTGGACACATATCTACCAACCGCTTTGGTTAAATACAACCAATACATTGGTTATTTTCAACCAATCTGTTTTTAGAGAGTAGTTCGGAGTATGCATGTACGGGACAAATAAGTTAGAGGATGTGGATGCATAGAGACATCTGCGTCATTGTTTAGTTTTAAGTAGGATAAAATATATACAATAAAAACAGGCTATTATTTTTGCCTTGAAATAACAAAAAGATAAAAACTACCGAATTACGTACATTCCTCTCAGCAATCCACATCCTCTTTAAGTAAGTGGGTTGGGTTGGGGGTGTGAAAGTATTTGAAGGAGTTGGTGGTTGGGATGGGTTGGGCTTTGTTTGTTTGTTGGTGGCACTGGTGGATAGGTTCAGCGGTGGACTGGTGGGTTTGTGAAATGAATCTTACATCACTCTTTCACAAACCAGGCTATCCCACTGATGTGGACTCCTTGCGAATACGGACTGCACATAAGCATTAGTTTTGAAAAAAAAATGTTTAACTTGTGCTCACCACATTCTCACCCTACACGGGCCTTCCTGGGAGAAAACAAAATGTCCATGGTTTCTTTTTGATGAATTCCGTTTTGTTTATTTTTTCTTCAAATGTGATACAGCTCAATCTCCCTCGGTCCGGATTCTCACACAATCCCCACACACGGTGGTTTCCGGTTCGAATGTCTCCATCACCTGTGAGGTTTCAGGTGATAATCGTCCAAACAAGACCCTTATATTAAAATGGCTGAGAGGAACATCGGAAACGCACGCAAAGACGTGTAAACTTCCCTTCATTGGTGCACAGAGCAAGGACAAGTACACAGAGCACTGCAACCTGACCATCGACGAAGTAAAGGTGTCGTCTGAGGGTGTGTACGAATGCAGATTGTTCAGCGGAAGTGAGTTATACTCAACATTCTTCAATTTGTCGGTAGAAGGTGAGTATTTGTTCGCTGAGGATGGAAATCTTCAACATTGTAAAGCTTAACAATAATGACCTTCCAGGGGTAATTCCAAGATTAGTTTCACATGTGAAAATAAATTATGTCAGAAATTTCGGGCTTTCTGAATTTTCGACAGCCAATGTATCATACATTTCCAAGTTATCGTGGTTTTTTTTTGAAAAATAAATAAATAGCAGTTAAGTTGACCCGGGATGGTGTGCCCGCCCGAAATTCAGTCGGTCACGTGACCTACGCTGCAGTAATCACATATAATCCTTATATCCAGATTTATCGCAAAAGTGGAGAAAATTACTTCCTTCATGCTCCCTACCGCTCCCAGAACCACCAAAACAACTACAAGTGTACACACCTGTTACGTTTATAAGCCTTTCAGTCGGAGTAGTGGGTATGAATTATGTATTAGGGGGCCTACTTAACTCCCAGTGTCAAGTGTCAAAAGGCCAGATAAGCCTGGTGCAGACAGGTTTGAATGAGATGGGACAAAACGGCACAGACTGACCGCATTTCGACCTCATTGGCTCACCACCAGTTTTTTTTCTTTGCCTGAGGGTCTTAGGGGGTTAGCCTGACTGAAGTAACCCATTGAGGTGTTGACAAATGTTATTGCATTGGATTAACTGGAGTCTTGAGGTTTTCGATTTATGTTTAAATGGGCAATGCATTAAAAACAAACCTGTCAAGGGCATAATGGCCGTGACTTAATCCAGGGTTTACATTATTTAAGTTGGAAACAAAATTCCAAGTTAAAAGTGTGTTCATGTTTTGCACTGCAGCGCATACTTTATCAAAGCTGCTTTTCTCGAATTGTGTTTGGATTCGTTGCGGTTGTGTCACCTTTCTCGCGGCATAAACAAAATGCCAGAATCGATTTTAGGTTTTAAGTATTTCACGATAGGTACATTTTTTTATATAAAAACACACTTAAGTTGACAACAATAATATCGGATGTGTTTGTGTTTTGCACTGCACCGCATACTTTTTCTTGGAGCGGTCGCAGTGATGTCTCGTCTTTCTCGCGTCATATTTTCGGAAAGAAATAAGTACAAGAATAACTTGGTATCATTGGAAAGGTCATTGATCACTCTTTATTCTAGTCTTTAAACCTCATTCCCCAATATGGTACAGCAGGTCACAATTGACACTTACAGGCATATTTGAAGATAGTTGCATAACCGAACAGAGATGTGTAGTGAACACGGACGCAAGTAGTAGTGTGATTCAACTGTCTGCCCTAGCCCTGCAGAGGGCGCACTAGACACAACAATATGTTAAATATAACAACCCGCAATTCCTATGTTGGGGCAAAAAAACACATGCAGTCAATAATGCACTCAAGTTATAATAAAATAAGTGCAACATAAAGATGTACGTGCAGCACCAGCAACGGGCCCGGACTCAACTATAGCACTGTTCATTTTCCTTCAAAGACAATATCTTTAGACGAGCAATACGGAATTTAGCTGTTACAAAACCGTATCTTTAATTTTCTTAGCATAGGTATCCCTGGCCAATTTTTGGATTTTACTGATCAATTTCATTCACACACTTTAAAATTCAAGCTATTTTGACAGATGTATATAGTCGAAGTAGCTGGCCCTTTGGGGGAGGAGCATTGGTGGGACGACCCCCCCCCCCCCCCCCCGCCTGAGGTCCGCTTTTTTGCCATGGAGGTGCATTTATTTTTTTTGTCGTCTACTAATTTGCCCAAATTAAAGAACACACAGGCAAAAAGTCCACTTTCCGCCTCAAACGATCCTCCTTCGAAGTCTGGCTGCGGGTCTGAGTGGAGTTTCTTTTCACAATTTGGGCACGTAATTTCATTCCAACGATTGTATTCATGTGATTCATATCATCGGAGGACTTTCAGATGAGTTGTTGAGTACAGGCCCAGTAGTAGTTCTAATAGATGAGTCATCCAGATGTAATCCAGGGGGCGAAAGAGAAACTTGTATCAGTGCATGTGTGTCCAATGAGCGTCTAGTTGGGCTATGTTGAGGGAGGGCAAGCAGGCGATTGCCAATCATCACAGGGATTTTTTAGTTTTGTTTACGACGCCCTGCACGTTTACCTCTTAATCTCAGGATGCCAAGAGCTTTCAGATTATGTAGTGTTGCATGTGTAAGTAGACGGGAAGATGAGGGCCCACAACCGCATTGAGAGCAGGTCATACCGTGAGTATGTGAACCTGCATATGTCAGACAATTCACTGTTTTGGCATGGTTGGTGATGAGTAATAATATCATCAGGACGAATATGCATTGGCCCAGCCAAGCCATGAGCTTGATATTTAATTTAATTAAATATTAAAAACAATTGACTGGAAATCGATTACCAGCAATATAGACCCTAGTTTGGAACCAAATAAGACATGCATGCAAAACCAGTAACTTTCCACTATAGAGAAAAAAAACGATAGTTAAACTGAATGTGTTCGTCTATCTTCTGACTTGCATCTTGGTATGTGGATTTCGCTGTAGTTGTATCATCGTAGACACATTCTCGTGTCGTTTGGCCCAATGTGTCCTTGAGGGCCGTTTGGCCCAATGTTTCCTATAATATGCATGGGCCGCCATCTTCTGTCAGTAAGCGTTAGAAGCTTAAAACCACTGCATAAATATCTGCTGTAAAAAAAAATCAGCAAAAAGTCAAGTTAAGAATAGACAAACATCAATACAAAAAAATGACAAATGCTTCCCACTATTGAAATGAAAAGCCTGAGAAATGGCGGGAAATTATAGCTTTTGGTTTTATTTGTTTTATTTTCTCCACTTAATCTAGGCTTGAATTCTACCATGGACCTTGTCGATCTCGTCACTGGTTATCTCGTGGACAGCAATTACGGACAACTCTGCGTGGAGCCGGATGAAAAACGAATCTTCGAATGCACGCTTAGAGACACAAAACCCGGTGACTGGAACATTAAGTGGGTCTATATGGGCAAGGAGGAAGAGACGACTTCCATGAAGATATCCCCAAGTAAACTTGGATTCGTCGATGTCAGCAGTAGGTTCACGGCCTCCAACTCCATGAAAGATGGTCATCTTGACAGCCTGACCTGCTTGGCTGTAGGACCGGAGGACCAGTACCGCAATGTTACAGTGCAGCTCCGCTTTTGCTCCGGTATGATTTTGTTTTTGTTTGTTTTGGTTTTGTCCCCCCCCTCTTTTTGTTGATTTTGTTTTGCTAGCTGGTATACGCAACATTCATAAACACATGGGACAGTTTCACTGTTCCTATTGGTCGAGAGCCTGTCACGTGGGTGTGTTTAAACTTGTGTTTAATACCAGTTGGAAGTTGTTGTCGATCGGTGGAGGACGGGGGGACATGTCCCCTCCCCCCCACTTTTTTAAGTGGGGGACATCATTTTATTTGTCCCCCCACTTTTTCTGTGCCAGAATAAAAATTGTAGGCCTGTATATTTGATTTGACCTGAATTATTCACCGCTACACAAAAACTATCATCCGTAATAACGGATGATTAAGCACTAACTTAATTTCACCACAGAGGCCCCTCAGGTGTGCTACCTTTGCCGATCCACGCCCCCCATACTTTTGGGAAGATATCGACGCCCATGTTACGTACTGAAACTAGAAAACTTTGCAACCAGCCAACATCTGATAACATGTTGACACCAGGGGCGGATCCGGGGGTGGGGGCGTGGGGGCGCATTTGCTGCTTGGTACATTTCACGCCCCTGGACACTATGCTTACGTGACAGCCTGGTTTATGACGGAAATGTTGAATAGTAGGTTACTGTCTGCGTGGTATTCTATGTTCATCATAATCGATGAAAAACTGGAGCCGGATATGTGATACGAAAGTACGCGGGATCGGGAATGCAGTCACTCCTGCTCCGTCGGCAAAGAACGCCGTGTTGACGTACTGGCATTAAAACAAACATGGTAAGACTAGAGCCAACGACCCCGCAATGTCTAGATTCTGACACTAAATAAACCAATCAGTTCTCTGTTATCCTGTCTCCAAAATTCAGGCTACAATTTCTTCAGTGGGGTTTCTGAATTGCATAGGTTAGAATGAGGGGGGAAATGTGTTCAACATGTGTTCAATATGTCTTTGAAAAATCGTCCAACATTGTCAAAATGAATTTGTTCGGTAGCGAGGAAAACTATGAGAAAACAAATTTTAGTCTGGTTTCGGCTCTACTGATAATGCACGTAAATGAGGCAGGAATCGGATACGTAGTGGCCCCGGACGTCTTGGACATGGATAGCAACATAACGCAAAATGTTCGAATAAAACCGTGATTTTTTTGGTCCATTTGTTGTTTTGTTGACGTTTTTAAGGACAAAGGTGTTTATGAATGGAAATAAAAGTATGTTGGAGCGTGTATAAACTTGTAATTTATAACCGGTGAGCCGGGTCGCCGATAATAGCCCTCGCCTTCGGCTCGGGCCATTATCTGCGACCAGGCCCCTCACGCCGGTTATAAACTACAAGTTTATACACACTCCATCACACTTGTATTCCCTTATTTAACATTTGTCTGTATTGATAATTATTTCGAGATTCCCTTTCATTGCTACGGAGCTCATATGAGCCCAAATGCTCATTTAATTGACTTTCAAATTCTTGAATTTGCTGCTCAACATTCACATGGTCATTGCGGACGTGTCCATAAAACATATACATCTTTACACACCGACTTGCGGGGTACTTCTTTTGTCCCCCTCTATTATTCCTCTCTCGAGACCTCTTTACAATTAT
This sequence comes from Mediaster aequalis, assembly GCA_032356045.1. Lineage (NCBI taxonomy): Eukaryota > Metazoa > Echinodermata > Asteroidea > Valvatida > Goniasteridae > Mediaster > Mediaster aequalis. The sequence goes on along the minus strand of JAULKO010296581.1, from coordinate 3,449 downwards.
TTTCTTGTGGGGTACACCAAGACAAAGACCAACTTGTGGGGTACCATTGTTCCCATTGTGTAAGTTCCTCACAAGGAATACCCTACAAACCCACACGCACAAACAATATTAGGTGTCCCCTTAATTACTTTCTGGACGGCACTAAAATAAATCTTTCATGTGAAAAGCTTAGGATTAAGCACGGCTGAAAAGAGCACAGAGCATATCTATATCGAGATTTGTGATTGGATTTGCAATACGCCCTCACACCTGCCCCGCCCACAGGGGAAGGCATTAGGGGACTAGATCCACTGCACTTGTCTCTTTTATTATAGTAGTTTATATTATTACTTTAGCTCTTTAAACCCATAGTCACACTACGCTCTAGCTGTAGTTCCTTCGTGTTGCCTTTCAGAATGCATTAGGTCAAAATTGGAAATACATGTATGTATTATTATACACTTTTTCAACAGCTCTCCGAATTCAATTCAATCTTCTTTTTCTCTTGTCTTTTTTTGATTTATTCAAGTATCGTCCAAAGCATTTACATGTTTGTAGTTACGATTTGTTTTACCATTTTGAGGAGGCAATTTGTTATACCGTGTCTTTAAAGGCTAAATCCCGACTTTAAACGAATGACTTATTCTAACACACACAAATCAATGGCTCGTAAATCCGTGTCCAAAAGTGGGGTGGGAGATGATTAAGGACGTTTTCCTCACAACCACAACCCAAAAGTGACCCCCAGAAATGTTCAACTGAAACTATTCGGATGAGCGGGGCGGGGGATATCAGGAACTTGAGGGCGCTCTTCTAATGCAGCTGTAAACATGGCCGCACAGGGAAATATATTAATGATTTATCACGTGATTTGGGTTTTGCATTATTTGTTTTTTCAGAACACCCTTATTTTTGCATGGTATGGGGAAACATTGCGGTGAGGGACGATCCTATGGGCCATTCCCCGGCCAAAAAGTATTTACGTCAATGCCACAAGAAAGTATTAAAATAAACACAAATAATCGAACGTCAATCAAAAAGAAATTTTTCACTTTTGTTAGTGATTATTACAAACACACATTATTTTTTAGTCTAAGGTTCCAAAGTTTAATTAAATAACGAAACTAATGTTCAAATTGCGTTAATTTTACACCATCGACCTTTTCGAGGTCAACAAATTGCCCCTCCTGCACATCGCTAAAGTGTCTATGTAATGCAACTAATATAAACGCAGTAGTCACTTAAGTATTCTGAAAGCGTGCAGAAAAAAGAACGATAGGCCTACATGAAACGTTTATAAGATTGGATATGAAATATTTGTTGAAAAATATGAGTTTAATTAGAGACGTCAAAATAGCCTGTAAATTGAGCGTGCTATTGTAAATGCAAGCATTTGTTTAAAATGTTGAAAATACAACACATTTCTTTAGAGAACAAAAATGAAGCACATCACAACAACCAAAAAAGGTTCATCCAAGATATGCGTAAAACTCAAAGGAAACGAGTTTATCAATTTGATTTTCTTAATAAGTAACGTGCACCACATTTTAATTATTTTCCTTTTTTATTGATTTCATTGCATTTCAGACTACGAGCAACGGATGCTTGGATTCCTGAAGGGTGTGGTGGTGACAGCGACCATCGCTGCTATTATTGGTCACATTCTCATTTGCAAATATATGTGAGGTTAGAGGAGAATATATCAACGACGACAAACAAAAACAACAAATAAACATAGTTAATAGAGTTTGCCTAAATTGAACACCAGCCTTAATATCAACAACAATAGCAACATGGCAACGGCAGCAATATACTTTTTTTATTTAGCAGCAATAGTTCTAAGAAGGTGGCAACAAAATATGTTTACACTTTACACCGATCATTAATCTGAAATAATTCAAAATATTAATTAGAAGAATAATCAATTTGACCGTATTAATATAATACTCGCAGATTGGCACACAATTTACTACAGTCTACTATAGTGCTGACATACGTGCTCTGCATTTGGATTGGACTATAAGCTATCGAGAGGCAAAATTTGCAAGTTTTGGAATGCTTCTCTTAGATTGCTCATATGTATAAACTCGCTAGTCCCGTACAGTACATGCAGCATCTCCCTTTAGGAAACACATAAAGGTAAAACCATCAATTTAGTAATGCCACTTTAGTTTTTTAAGTACTTCAAACGGACATTAAACAGACATATATAACTATTTAAGCAGGCATTTTTTTAAAATTTAAACTAGTCACAGCAACAGCCAAGTTAAACAGATTAAGCCAATTACAATCAATTCTGAAAATCAGCTGTTCATTTTTAGAATAATATAAGATACGAATGTTGCATAAACATTAGCATTAAGATTTCCCATGACTAAATGAGAGGAATGCAAAAGTTAACGATGCCATAGTAAATCCGCTAGTTTGATTACAGAAAAAAAAACACCGTTTGAATCGGCTAATAACATTTTTAAAAGGCTAAAGAGCACATTGTACAGACACAGCATTTCACATGTGGTCAATTTACAGAGCGTGTTATATTGCAAGTTATATGACAACTTTCGTCATACTGTGTTTCGTTTTCCCTGTTATCGCATTCTATTTCGTGGTAACATGATGTTGGTCTTGGTATTCAGGTTTGACAGTCATTCAAATTAAGATTTCCCATGACTAACATTTAAACTGGTTACAGCAACAGCCAAAGTTAAACAGATTAAGCCAACTATAAGCAATTCTGAAAATAAGCTGTTCAATTTTAAGAATGATATAAGATACGAATGTTGCGTAAACATTAAAATTAAGATTGCCCATGACTAAATGAGAGGAATGCAAACGTTAATGATACCATAGTAAATCCGCTAGTTTGATGCCAGAAGAAAAAAAACCGTATCGTTTAAAGCAGGCTAATAACGTTTTTAAAAGGCTAAAGATAACATTGTACAGACACAGCATTTCACATGTGGTCAATTTACAGAGCGTGTTACATTGCAAGTAAAATGTAAGTTTGAATACCATAGGTTTTCCCGGCAAATTTTAGCAAAACACGTTCATTTGCATCAACATTGTTTTCAAATTCGTGCAGATTTGACAACTTTGTTCATACTTGGTTTAATTTTCCGTGTTATCGCATTCAATTTCGTGATAACATGATTTTGGTCTTGCCATTCAGGTTCGGCAGTCATTCAAATTAAGATTTCCCTTGACTAAAACTGGTCACAGCAACAGCCAAAGTTAAACAGATTAAAGGTATGTGGAATGCTAAGAGAAATTTGCGTCATTTTGTAGTTTTTTTGTAGATTAGGGTATACACAATAAAAACAGGCAATTATTCCTGCCATGAAATAATAAAAAGGTTACTTTTGAGAGCTGTTTTTATCGAGTCCCGTCTGACGAGCTGGTGCCATTTGTCTAAAAGTCGTCGATGGGGCAGCAAACAAATATGACGTCATGTTACGGCTTCCCTTTTGTAC
>JAULKO010296375.1:0-14997 GCA_032356045.1 Mediaster aequalis | reverse complement strand
GCCCGCGAGCGATTGTTTTCATGAGGAAACAGGGTTGGGTCAGCTCCGATAAGTGCTCGTCGTTGGTTATCGGTCGCTGGCTATTGGCAGTCGAAGTTGAGGAAAGTATCATTGCCTCATCCGCCCCGCGCCCATCGTCTAAAACGAGGCGAGTTGATACCGGTTGATGATTCAGATCATCAGTGGTTGGGCGAGTGGAGATGGACGTTATTACAGTTCATTGATGACGCGACATCGGAAACCCTATATGCCCTGTTTGTAGCGTCGGAAAGCACATTCAGTGACTTTGACGCCCGGTCTGGTTACATCACTCGTCATGGTCTGCCCCGGGCGATATACTGCGACCACCACAGCGTATTCTTTGCGTCGTCCGCCTCGGACGGGACGGTACCGTTGACCGCCTTCGGCCGCGCTCTAGCCTCGCTGGATAGAGTATATCCCGTCGTCCTGCCCTCAAGGTCGGGGTCGGGTAGAACGGGCACACCGTACGGCACAAGACAGTTTGCTGAAAGAAATGGCCAACCAGATTGACTTTGTCGACAAGGACGAGGCGGCCACCATGACGGCAGCCAATACGTTTCTGCCAGGATGGATAGTTCAGCGCAACCTTTCCTTTGCCGTGCCAGCAGGCAATCCAGAAGACGCCCACCCCCGTGCCTGTACCAGCATGAAGCCATGTGCTTGATTCTCTCTGTTACCCACGAACGACAGTTAAGGAAGTTCTGATTAAGTCATGCCCGCCCCCTTGAGCGGTAGAAGGCCAAACTCGGCATTGCAAAACGCCCGTATAGGCTCGCCATGACAAGCGTTTTACGCCTTTATTTTGACCCTTTTACCACTCAACTGGATGCCACCAGACTTAATCAGAGCTTCCTTATGAGACCATTGCATAGGTGAATATTTGCTTTTTGGCAAGGCGAAAACGCACGGAATGAGGGAGTTTATCCGTCATAAATGACCGATTGAGTACGGTTTCAACGCCGCCACGGAGTAAATAGTCGCCTATGCAATGGTCTCCTTATGCAAAAATCACACCTTCTCCTACAACGGTCAGTGATATCAAGTTATCAATGGTATCGGTCAACGGCGTCACCAACAACGGTCGACGCTTCGCCTCTACCACCAATTCGATGGCTATTTGATGGTTTACCGTAACGAGAGATTACTCACTGTGTGTTATCGGAGATAATGAAAGACAGCCAATAGCGGTTGATAGCAAATCATTGAATGAACCCGAAATCCTCGATTGATAGTATTAGATGTTGTTTGAAATAGTCCCCGCACCCAATAAAGTACGAGGTGTGCGACAGTGGCGTTGATCAACAAGCAATTCACCTAATCAGTGAAGCACCATTGGAGCAAAAAACATGTTATCACGCCAGTCATTCGCTTTCTCCCTAGTCGGAGGTGGCAAGAAAGGAATGACCGCCTACAGTGGTTTGACGCTCCTTTACAGCGTGATGAAACAAATCGGGTTGTCGTCAGCCGTTGAAGAGCTCTTTCCCGCTCCCGGCAGTGGTCGTGGCTATTCGGCCTTATCGATCATATCGTCGTTTATAGTATTGTTACGTACGGGTGGTCGCACCCTGTCGGAGTGTCGTCGGTTGTCTCGTGATGGTTATTTCAGTCAGAGAGCCATCGCTGACGATGAGACATGACGTTGATGGATGCATCGTCACAGCACCGTAGCGGGCTTGTCCGCCTTATCATTATTGAACCGTACGTTACTGTACTGAGACGGAGTTATATCGTCGGTGTCAGCAAAGACGATAACCGCTTGATATAGACGACACCCTGATAGAGACGGCAAAGGCGGACGCGGACAGAATGTATACGAAGGGACGGGGATACCTGGCAACGATAGCGACGATAGCGGAATATGACTACGTATTGCACGAGCGTTTGTGTCGGGGTAACGCCTCTTGGGGTAGTAATCCAGCTGAGTTTCTGGAAGACTGTCAGTCTTTGTTGCCTTCGTCTATGCGCATCGGCCTGTGACGAGCAGATAATGCATCGTATCGTCATACAGTCTTGAATGGATGTGAAGCGAATAAGGTTCGTTTTCTGGTGGGTGCCCGTTTGGATTCCGCTGTGTATGAAGTCCGCCGACAGTCTGCCGTTGTCCTCGTGGCAATGGAGGCAAGAGAAAAACGGCGATTATTTCTGGATAGCCGAGAAGCCTTACTGAACAAAGGCAACGCGTCGTTCCGTCTAATCCTTATCCGCCGTCCGTTGAAGCGTGGTCAATACCGGCAAACGGTGGCAAGTCCAAACGGTTCGTTGGCGGTTTTACTGTATCGCTGGACAACTGATCAATTCCGCCAGACGGATTGTCATCAAAGTCGACAACCAACACTACCAAACACTCAACGCCTGCCGACAACGGCTGTACGATAGCCTTACCCCATAACGTCACTGACCGCTCAACTGGTCTGCGGGCAACGCCAAGGTGGACTACTTTATTTCCCTGAAACGAATAAGGAAGGCGGGATAGTGGCTAGTCAATACTTTTCGCTCATTCGTACACGATAACGACACACTTTTGCTGACTATCGTCCCTTCTTTTCAACATTTTTGCCCTCTTTCCATCCTACCACTCGCTGTTCTCTCAACCGACTGACCCTTCCCTCTGCTATTTCCTACTCTCTCCCTTCAATCGAGGATTTCGGGATGAAGCAGTAACGCGACGCTTGAAGCATCAGCAACAGCGATGGACACCGCTACCATCTCATTCTTCCAAAGCCGCGTCATACGACAAGAAAATGACCAAAAAACAATCCCAAACAGGAGAGTAAAACATGAAATTCACAAGACCAAAAGCGGACATTTCTACTTTGCCGTAACAAAATGAAAATTGAGAAACGCTGTTTTACGAGGTGAGTTTATTGCCTAAATAGGGATTTTGCCTAGTGGTCAGACCTGTCCGCGGGCAACGCACGAAATAAGGGAGTCTGCATTGTTATTTAAAGACCTTTGTATCACTCATCAGAAGGCCCATTATGGCAAAGTTTAGCGTATTCCAAAAAAATAATAAGCAATAAAATCAATAAATTACAGATATAATTCTTCGCTTTCCGCCGAACCCTACCTCTTATTGAATTATGCGAAGGTCTCAGGTAATGATTTATAATGGTCAATGGTCTCGCACATCCAAAATGAACAAACGGCCGGTCTTTATAAAACCAATTTTCTAAACACTAATCCCCTCAAAAAATGGGGCTTGCTATCTCGTATTGATAGGGATTATGAGGGTCACTTCCTATGGGCATTAATTAATAGACCCTGAAAAACCCCTTTTGCGGGCAATAAGCAGTCGCCCCGATACCGTGTCCAACAAAATCTATTCCCAGAAAATCCAACCTACCACACGAACTAAGGGGAAATTAGCCAATGCCTCAAATACTATGTAATGGTCTCATATTCTCAGAACGCACCACTTTCATTCCGGCGAAGCGTTAGAAAAAACGCTACATCGTTATGTTACCTTGTACAATCATGACTTACATATGTGGGTGACCATCGCAGGGAGTAACCATGCAACCGAAAAATCATGTACAATGTGTGGTCACGTTTGTTTTTATTCAACTACATACACTCTGTAGGATAACAAAAAAATAAAGGAGGAAATATGTCAGACTCATCACTCTCTCTCCCGGATCTCATGGACGCCACCAAAGAAAATGGTGCTTCCGACTTGCATTTATCCTCTGGCATGCCGCCCATGTTGCGCTTGCATGGAGATATTGAAATATTTGACGCGCCACCTTTGGATAGCTCGGGAATATACAGCATGTTGGAGTCAATCACTACCAAGCATCAGTGGGAAGTATTTAAAAACGATTGGGAGTTGGATTTCTCCTATCAGCATGGCGAATCAGCACGGTTTCGTGTCAATGCCTTTCAACAAACGCGCGGACCTAGCATCGCCTGCCGGATTATCCCGAACACAATTCTCAGCCTAGATGACTTGGGAGCACCCCGTATCTTCAAAAGCATCATCACCCAACACCGTGGTCTCGTACTGGTTACTGGTCCAACTGGTTCTGGTAAATCAACCACCCTGGCAGCCATGATTAACGAGATCAATACGTCTAGGCGGTTGCACATTATTACCGTTGAAGATCCTGTTGAATTCGTCCATCAGCCATCCCAATCGCTCATCAATCAACGCGAGATAGGGACTCACACGAAGAGCTTTTCCGCCTCCCTACGTTCAGCCCTACGTGAGGACCCAGATGTTATCCTCGTCGGTGAGATGAGAGACCCGGAAACCATTTCATTAGCACTGACAGCAGCAGAAACTGGTCACTTGGTGTTTGGTACGTTACACACCAATTCAGCTTCAAAAACAATAGACCGAGTCATTGACAGCTTTTCTGCCGATGAACAGAATGTTGTGCGGGCAATGCTATCGGAAAGCCTGCGTGCCGTTATTTCGCAATTATTGATTAAGAAAGCATCTGGAGGACGAATAGCGGTACACGAAATTATGCTGTCCAATCCATCTATTCGCAACCTTATTCGGGAAAATAAAGTGCCTCAAATGTACTCAGCCATTCAGATTGGTCAGAAAGCGGGTATGCAAACACTTGATCAGGCCCTGAAGGTGATGGTAGAAGATCAGACAATATCAAAGGCAGAAGCACTTAAGTTCGCTATTAGTCCGACCGACTTTCGGACATAATAGCGTTTGATATAACGCATCCCTGCACCTGCTCGGTTGCTTTCCTAATCATCGCCGTATCATTGGGATTGATAATGATAGGAGGTGATTGGGAAGCCGCTGGATAATTTGTCTTAAGTGATTTGTTGTAGCCAACATCGTAGAAATTCACCAATAATTCGCTCACCAGCGTTGTCATATCACCCGCTTCGTGCAGCTGTTGCCAGTGGCTAAGCGTTGTCGTACTGGTATGTGGGCGGAGTTGCTTGATAGTCTCTTGGAATAATACCCGATCTTCACAGTATGAACCATACGCTCGTGTAATGTACTGCACTCGGTTAGGCAATGTCGCTTCTAGGCGCAATGCGTTAGCACTGCGCATTGCACTCAGTAGGTGGTTGGGCAGGTGTATGCTACCAATCTTACGACTTTCTGACTCAACAAACACTGGCTGATCATGCGGTAGTGTAGTCAATGCCACTAGCAATAATGACTCAAAACGTCGTTGTGATGGTTGTACGCCCCGACTGCCAAATACGGAACCGCGATGGTTTGCTAACGCTTCCAAATCTAAGACAGCCGCACCGGTAACCGCTAATTGATCCAACAAAACCGTTTTACCAACCCCAGTTTTCCCTGAAATAACAACCCATGAACATTGCCCAACCAACCGTTCTATTTGCTCCATTACGTACTGCCGATAGGCCTTATAACCACCGGCCAATTGACACGCTTGCCAGCCAATGCGCCGCATTATTTCAACCATACTGCCACTGCGTTGACCGCCACGGGCACAATAGACCAACGGTGACCAGTAATCCGGCTGATCTAGCAAATCACTTCGTAAGTACTCTGCCATGTTAGCAGCGATTAAACCAGCACCACGGCGACGGGCGAGAAAATGATTCTGTTGGTGCAAACGCCCAACCATCGCCCGCTCGGCGTTCGACAAGGCCGGAATATTAATCGCTCCCGGGATATGATCGTCGGCAAATTCTAGTGGTGACCGTGTATCAATAATGCACTGAAAATGAGATAGGTCCGATACGGTTGCTAACATCTTCCCCATTGTATAATACTTTCTACCCAATTGAAAACTAGCCGATGTCACTCACTACCCTATCCACCAGTGGCGGCTGTGGCTGCAAGCTACCCGCCCATTTACTCAAAGCATTGTTGGCTCAAGTTCACGGCAATGACGGCATTGCTGAGCCACTGTTGGTCAGTATGGCAACGGCGGATGATGCCGCCGTCTGGCGCCTATCTGCTGATACAGCAATTATTGCGACCACTGACTTTTTCTCACCCATCGTCGATGACCCGCATGATTTTGGACAAATCGCCGCCACCAATGCACTTTCCGATATTTATGCCATGGGCGGCAAACCGCTATTTGCACTGGCACTGGCTGCCATGCCGACGGACAAAATATCAACCGAAACCATCGCGGCCATTTTCTCCGGCGGACAAGCCAGTTGTCAGCGTGCGGGTGCTGTCATTGCGGGTGGACACTCCATCCGCTCAGAAGAACCGTTCTATGGCCTCGCCGTTATTGGTCAGGCACATCCCGACCAGCTACTCACTAACGCGGGAGCGCAAGTCGGTGATGTATTACTGCTGGGCAAGCCGCTGGGCATTGGCATTTTGAGCGCCGCTCATCGACAGGGTCAACTTCCCCCGCAAGATTATGCGCATTTGCTCACCACAATGACACAGCTCAACAGTGCCGGATCCGCCTTGGCACAACTGGACGGCACACGGGCGATGACTGACGTTACTGGTTTTGGCATCACTGGACATCTATTGGAAATGTGTCAAGCCTCGCATTGTGGTGCCGACCTATACCTCTGTGATCTACCGATACTGCCGAATGTCGCCCATTACATACGAGCCGGGATGACGACCGGCGCGGCTATGCACAATCGCCGAAACGTAGAAAAAGCCATACGCTCAAACACCGCACTATCTGATGATCAATATCATATCCTGACCGATCCACAAACGAGTGGCGGCTTGCTCCTTGCCTGCACACCCGCGAGCGTCGTCGCCGCACAAGCCATCTTCAACCAACACCAGCAACAGGCGGTCATCATCGGTAGCATCAACGATGACGCTGGACAGCTATCAGTCCATCTTTAACCCACTATGACATCGCCCTCTATTTCTCCCTTTGATCGCATGCAGACGGCACTGCAACGTCTGCACGAACGGCCGTGGTTTGAATGGACAACGGTTTCCATTATTTTGCTCTCCTCTCTCAACATTGGTGCTAAAAGTTACGACCTACCCGACTTCATTAAAAATGCGGTCTTCTTTCTGGATTGGCTCATTACTCTCTACTTTCTGATTGAGGTAATCATCCGTATCTTAGCCGCTGGTGGCCTTCGTCCATTCTTCCGCCACAATTGGAATCGCTTTGATTTCATCATTGTTGTCAGCAGTCTTATTCCAGTCAGCGAAAGCGAGTACGCTTTGTTAGCGCGTCTACTCAGACTATTCCGAGTCATGCGACTGATTTATTTCATCCCACAGCTACGCCTTTTAATCAGTGCCCTGCTGGTGGCGATACCGCGCATATCGTACGTGGCCTTGATGATGTTTGTTATTTTTTACATTTATGGTGCTGTTGGCAATCTAATTTTTAATGACATCAATCCACAATTATGGGGCAATATTGGCATCTCCATGCTAACCCTATTTCGCGTCGCCACCTTTGAAGATTGGACTGACGTCATGTACGAAACCATGGAGATTTATCCGCTGAGCTGGATATACTACCTCAGTTTTATTTTTCTATCGGCATTTGTTTTTCTGAACATGATGATCGGTGTCATCATCAATGTTATGAGTGAAAAACATGAAGCAGCAGAAACGGCAGCAGCACAAGCGCAACTCGCTCGTATCAGTGAGCAATTAGGGCGGGTAGAACAACGCCTGATTCAGATTGAAAAGCAGACAACCACATCACTACCACCCGATAAAAATCCCTGATAGAGACTATTGGGCACCTCTAAAAACCCCAGCACAATTTACGAAGCGCATAAAACAGCCCCCTTTTCAAGCAAAATCTCGTTAAATAGATCCACTATTCGCCTCATTTTTGCCTAAAAAATGTACTATTTTCTACACTGCCTAAATCGCACTGGTGCTCTTAGAGGTGCCCAATTATTTTTCAAAATACACTTCCGGTAAGACAATTTTTATTTCGTCAGCGGCATCTCTACCTTTCCAATAAAGCATAAAACCAACCCTTATTTTTTTGATGGTATAATTCTTGCGCTGGAGAGAATCTATCGTCGCCAAAAATTCCTTTGAAAATTTTGCAATCGGTCGCCCACTGCTATCAAAACAAGTAACCCCATCCGTAGTTAGAGAATCCCCACTTTTCAATGCCGATACCGTCTCTTGGTTGCGTTCAAAATAACTCAGGAACAAATCTCGATGAGTGAGATGTTTAACCAACTCATTGGAGGCAGGATAAAGTTGCTCATCATCACTTTTCTCTAATCCCTCGGTCATTATATTATCCAGATAGCGTTTATTCGTGTGAATGGTTAAATTGCGCTTTGCTCTGGTCATCGCCACGTACAGCTGCCGCTTTTTCTCATCCTGTGATATACCAAAATTATTGAGCAACAAAAACACATTATCAAATTCTTTCCCTTTAGTTTTGTGAATAGTAGAAACTAAGATAAAGCCTCCCGATGCTTGATAGAAGTTTTCTAATTTTGATTCTTGAATAAAGTGTTCCAAATCAGAGAGATACTTTCGTTGTGGATAGTGTATTTTAAAATCTCTTATAATGCGGTTACAGACATCAATCGTTGAGCTAGTATCAAACATCGATTTTAAGTCACGTTGCGCACTTCTCCATACTTCATCTTGAATGACCTTACTATCCCCTATGGCTAATCTATCGAAAAAGAATCGAATCTCCACCAAATTATACAAATTAAAGGATTGATGACTTTGGATAAGCCGGGCTGGCACACGATGCTTCAGTAGCAAATGCATCAACTGTAAGGCATCTTCATTGGTTGTTGTCAATACACTGGTCGTTCCAACCAATTCCGCCCCAACAATATCATTGACTAAGGGGTGAACCAAATAGCTACTACGATGCCGCACCAATTTAATCTGTCCATTATCCTTTTGCTGAGCCATAATCGGTGTTACCTTTAAACGATTACTTATTCCGGTGACAAATTGATTAGTAAAACTGACCAGATTATTTTTACTTCTATAATTCTCAACCAATTCATAGTTAGTCGACTCTGCTTGCTCCATCAATTGTTTAAGATGTTTTGAACTAGACCCTCTAAATTCATAAATATTTTGGTCATCATCACCAACAGCAATGACTCTCATATCCTCATTTTTTCGCATCAGCAACTCAACCAAAGAAAACTCTGTGGCATCCATGTCTTGTGCTTCATCAATGACCAGAACTGTTTTTGTAACTTTAGAAATCTCTATCTGATCATCCTTAATCGCTTTAACCGCAGCCGCCACAACAGTTTCTGATTCGTGTAATTTTCCAACTCTCCCTAACAAATCAAAACAATACGAATGGAAAGTCTTTATCTCAATAAACCACTCCACATTTTTGATTAATCCTCTCAAGCGTTCTCTAAACTCTGTTACCGCCGCTCTTGAGAAAGTCAGCATCAATAACTGTTCAGTTTTAACATCTTCCATTAAAATGAGTGATGCCAATTTATGAGTCAATATTTTTGTCTTGCCACTGCCTGGTCCAGCGACAATGACAATATGTTTGGATTGATCATTATTTATAATGCTCAGCTGCGTTAGCGACAACTCACCGAAAATTTTCCTAAACTCAGCTGGTGTTATATTCCTCTTAATATCATCTTGACGACTCCCTTTGAAGTATTTTTGTAGAAACGATATGGCTTCCAATCGAAAATAATCTTCTACAAACTCCAAAGCCTCCTTATAATGCTCGATCATCCTGATGGCATACTCTCCAACAATATGGATTTGTTGAATTTTGCTGTTATAAAATTGCTTCAATTTCTGATAATCGCTGCCTTTATATTTTATTCTATTATCGGTTTCAAGCCGTTCAATGGTCAAGCGATTATAAACCACTAGGAATCCACCTTCAATATCAATCACCTTAATTTTTGACAAGTAAAAAAGCGTATTTTCAACATCTTCAATAGAAATATTAAATTTGAAATAATCTGAATTATTCTCATAAGCCAGTTTCAACGCATGGACTGAAATCACCAGTAGCTCCTGCCCGGCTTCATCAGACAACGTATCAACGCTGCCCTTGGCTAAAAGAAAATCAATGATGAATTGGCTGATTGCATGACATTTCTCTAACTTTTCTGCTATCAGACACTTATCTTCATTGCACAGTATGACGGCATGGTTTTTACCCAAATTCTGTCGTTTAATCCATTTTTTAATGCTCCAAAAGTTGAGAATAGTCTTTATTTTATCAAGTGTTATATCTTTACAACCCTGTTCCTCACCCTGTTCATTTAATGCTTTAACATTGAATATTTTCTCTTCTTCTTCCAAGACAGATAACAGAAATTTTTCTATTTGGCGAAATGAATTGACGCGCTTGAGTAGTGTACTACTACCCCCTTTCATCAATACTGTCAAATCTTTACTGTCTGCCAAGATTTTTTCTTCCCGCAATGTATTGACAGCATTGATGACCACTTCTATTGGCAGTCCCAAATGATCAGCAATATAATCCACTCGACTCTCCACCTCCTCCTCATCTAGTATCATTTTACTTTTACTAGAAAAAAGCTTTCTCACTACCCGTATTGCCACCTGTTTGTCGGCAAATTTATCGGATGCATTGATTTTATCAATCGCCTGCTGAGCATTTTCTAACAAAATACCATCGGCAAAAACTCTTGGTGAGTTTTGCGTTCGTCGCAGATAGTCTGCATCTTCTAAAGCGGCAATCGCTGCTCTTACCCTAGTCTCAACATCATCAATCCCATCATCCCAACCCGCCGCTCTGGCTATTTCTAAAGCTGACTTGGAAACGGTAGAACGCCATTGTGTGACAGATTTTATTGCCACCCACACTTGTTGAATCTCTTTAATACCCAGCTTAGTTCGATTAAGGCGGGTGAAATGTTGGTTAATGTCTTCATCGTTAAATAAAACAAAGCAATCGGCGACCATATCACTATCTCGACCGGCCCGACCGGCTTCCTGAACATAATTTTCCAGCGAATCAGATATTTCATGATGAATAACTAGGCCAATATTGTTCTTATCAACGCCCATGCCAAAGGCTGAAGTGGCTACTATAATTTGAATGCTATCGTTTATAAATTCATTTTGATTCTGATTTCTATCTCGCCTATCCATTTTCCCGTGATACGATCTCGCCTGAAAACCATCTTTTTCTAATCGCTCTGCTAAATGTTCAGATTTTTTAGTGCTTGACGTATAAATAATAGTCGGACAATTTTTTTCTTCTAGTAAATCTCTAATCGCATCATATTTTTCTTCATCATCATTTTTGGGAAGTACTCGATAGCGTAAATTTTCTCTTTTGACGCTCGCACTAATAACCACTAATGGCAGTGATAACTTTTTCTTGAAATAATTTTTGATATCTTCAATCACCTCTAACTTTGCTGTTGCAGTAAAACAAGAAATAGCGATCTCTGTCTGATTGTTTTTCTTCTCTTGCAGTGTTCGAATAAAATCAGCAATGTACAAATAATCAACTCTAAAATCATGCCCCCAAGCAGAAAAACAATGTGCTTCATCAATGACAAAACGAACCACATTTCTGCCGAGCAATAAAGCCGTTATTGTCTTTGAACGTAATGACTCAGGGGATATGTATAGAATGGATACAGAACCATCCTCCACTCGTTCAATTGATTTTGCCCGTTCAATCGGATCCAACAAGCCATTGATAGTCGCCACATTGCTAATCCCTACTTTTTCCAAATTATCGACTTGATCTTTCATCAACGCTTGCAATGGAGAAATAACGACCGTCAAACCTCTGACGCTTTCTCCACTCATCAACGCCGGCACCTGAAAAGTAATTGACTTTCCTCCACCTGTCGGAAAAATAGCAATAATCGATTGATTATCCACAGCGGCTTTGACGGCCTTTTCCTGTAAAGACTCACCGTCATAGCTTTTGTAAGAATCATAATTAAAAAACCGTTGTAACCCTCGATGGACGTCTAAGGCTTGATTGCAATAATCACAACCACTTAAACAAGGCGTATTTCTTAATAAACTCATAATCCGATCAACATCTGGGTATTTTTTAGATACCCAACGCGGTGTTATTGAATAATGACTCTTGGTATTGATGAGTGCTAAGCAATAGGACAGTTCAATGGAATATTCTGCGATAATGTTTTTCAAATCAACATGCTGGCAAATATCACTAGCAAATCTTTTATGGATAATCGGTTCAACCGCGTCTTCGCTACAACGGTATTCTATGAAGTCAAAAAAAGCACTAAACTCTTTTTTATCCTGTAAGAGCAGAAAAAAAATACACTGTAGTGCTTTATCTATTTGCTGAAAGGCTGATACTTCATCAAAAAAAAGATCTCTGGCTTTTTTTGAATCATTTAATGGATTGTTACGATCTTCCGTATTTAATTTATCATCTTTGAGTAACGCATGATAAGGTTTTTTGGGAAATAATAAAGGCGACAGCGGTAGCGTATCAATGATGGCCGCATCCCCAACAGCCTGCTTGATATATTTTAAATCATGGTTAATAATGTTATGCCCACCAATAAATTGAGCATCTTTGACGTATTCTATAAACCCCGCCATAGAACTGGAATGAAACGACGCTCCATCAGGTTTGATACCCCCAATATCAAGAATTTTATGAGTCGTCGGCTCAATTTCTGTGTCTACAAAAATAATCGAATTTATAATTTGAGACCTTTGCATAATTGGTTATTCTACTCTGTGACGGCGTTAAATCCGTATTCTCCCCTCTGGGAGAGAATAAAAGAGAGGGTTGCAAATAGGTCATTTATAATCCCCTTGACAAGAGGGACAAAGGGGGTTACTCCCTCATTCCGTGCATTTTCGCCTGCCTGTGCGGTGCACGCAGACAGGTCTTGTCACCAAGCAAAATCCCTCTTTATGCAAAGATCTCAAATTATCCGATTTTCATCATCCCTTTTCACAGATTACCCTATAGGGCACCTCTAAAAACCTCAGCACAATTTACGAAGCGCATAAAAACAGCACCTTTTCCACCCAACCATTCGTCAAATAGCCCAACTATTATCCTCATGATTGGATGAAATAGGCACTCTTTTCTAAACTGCCTAAATCGCACCAGAGTTATTAGAGGTACCCTATTAGTCGTCCGAGCGAAAAGCCTCCTTTATCCAACGCACCCGTCCTTTCGCATCGACCAATACCACATCAAAACGACAATATTGATGAGTACCCTGTATTGAAAGATAATGCTGCGCCGTCAACTGAATTTTATTTCTTTTCAAACTGCCAATACTATCCGCCGCTGCCGACCACCGTTGCCGGCAACGTACTTCAACAAAAGCCATAACACCGTCATCTTGAATAATCAAATCAATCTCACCATATCGGCAACGATAATTGCGAGTGACTAACTGCGCTCCTCGTTGCTGTAGATAAGCCGCTGCCGCTTCTTCAGCCATCGCCCCAACGGCTTGTGTTGTCATGGTAATACCTGTAGGATTCCTGATTGATATTTTGCTAATATGCCACGCCGATGGAAAGTGTTTTGCTGTAACTCCAATACACCACTCACCCCCGAAAAATGCCAACCTTCAAACCATTCGGACGAATGTTGTACGGCCTGACAAGCATCAACGCCTAAGGCGTAAAATCGCTGCTGCAAGACGGGATGCGTGCGAATAAATGGCGTTTCAAAAGCTTGCCATTCATCGGCTCTGATAAACCATGGCATTTCCATAATCCATAAATTATCCAAAAAAGTCGATTCTCCCGCTCCGTTGAAGAAAATACTACTCGCAAAAATCGGATGGTGACGAGGCACAAAACCACGTACTTGACGAATAAAATCGCCATTACCAGCGGCGAAGATCGCCAATGGCATCGCCTGCTCTTCTGGTTGACGTTTTAACTTATTAAACAATCGCTGCCAATCTTTTGCTTCCTCATAAACATAAAATCGTGACAGCGAAGGAGCGTTGGGTAGCCGTGCCCAACTGGCCGAGAAAGCCGATGCTTGACGACGAGAAATGGTTGAGTTATCCGATACTAGCAGGATGCGATAAGCCTTTTCATACAAAACACGGGCGAGTTCAATCACCTCCTGTTCAATATCCATCGTCAACACATAGTAACGATCACCAATGCCAGGTTGTAATAACAATGTTGGCACCGGTGCCTGCGAATACGCCTTGAGCAACGCCTGCACACTCTGTTTTTTCATCGGCCCAATGATGAAATCTGCCCCCTCCGTCGTCGCCTGCTCATAAGCGATAACGGCAGATTGAGCCCGCTCATCAGTAATATAAAGCTCTACCCGCAAGGAAGAATGCATCTGGCGCAGTCCCTGTAAGCAACCTTCATGAAAACGCGAGGCAGCGATGGAAGATAGTCCACCCGCATCAATCGGCAATATCAGGGCCAGCGAATCAATGTATTGTCCGCCCACCTCTTCCAGCTCGCTCCCCGGTGCTGATGGGACGATTTGCCGAAAACCGGGTTGGCGAGAACGCCGATCATCCGCCGCCGGCTGTTCCGCCGGTTCGCTTGTTTCCGTCGGTTCGCTCGTTTCCTCTGGTGGCGATACGGTAACCGACTCATATTGCCGTAGAATGTCGTCTCGGTTATGAGGACGATTATTCAACATATCCAGTAGCGGATTGGCCGTTGCTTGGAATGCAGATAATATCAATATCAGGGCGATTGCTTGTGCTAACCATTTCATATAGGCTGATTCTAGCAATGTCCGAAAATATTTGAGCATCTAGGCACCTCTAAGAATTTAAACCACGGAATACACGGAAGGACACGGAAAGAATATTGGTCTCAAGGCTGGAAATAGTCTAGCATCATATTGATTGCGATTGAGACCGTTGCATAGGCGGATATTTGGCTTTATGGCAAGGCGAAAACGCACGGAATGAGGGATAACCCCCCTTGCCTCTCTTGTCAAAGGATTATAAATGACCTATTTGCAACCCTCAAGAATTTAAACCACGGAATACACGGAAGGACACGAAAATAATATTGCTCTCAAGACTGGAAATAGTCTAGCATCATATTGATTGCGATTGAGACCGTTGCATAGGCGGATATTTGGCTTTATGGCAAGGCGA
>JAULKO010296269.1:0-11831 GCA_032356045.1 Mediaster aequalis | reverse complement strand
TATGCTCGTATATAAAAGGCAAACATGAAAATTCATAGTTGTTTGCGAACGTGTTTTCAGTTAATTTTCATTTTCGATTTACCTTTGCAACTACCGGTAATATTTCATTATCAGTCAATGATTAGTACATATATTTGTCGAGGTCTGTCTCATTGTTTCATCCGTACTTGTCTGTACTTGTCTCTGTGTGTCTTTCATCCCATTCACTGCTAGTATTATAGCTAAATAAATTGGATTGGAGTCTAAACTAGAGGAAGCGCATCTTTAAAACAATATGGAGTGTGCTGCTCCATTTAGCTGAATCCTCGACCCACAAAGAAAGACACCGGAAGGCTGGATACTTGTGAGACGAAGTTTTGGAGCCGAAAGCTGACGATCAGGTGGACAAACAGAGAAAGTAAAACCTGCGGAACAAAACTGAAAAAGACCGACAATCCCAGGCACCATCTGACGCAGGAAAAGAAAGTAGGAAGCGCAGAAACAATCAGCTTGCTAAAAACTAGCAAGGAAGAATGATGGGAAGAATGGAAGGAGGAGGGCCTAGAGACAGACGGAGGATGGCACTGCTGTAGTCGATAAAAGCTTACCCATATGTGGAGTTCAAGTGGTTGGCCATGTAAAGGGTCGTGTGGTGGGCTTCAGTCTGCTTCTTAGCAGAACACCTAATATATTAATTATCATTTTGTTTCTCTTTATTACCATTATACGGATCATGTGGAGGACCTGGCTGACATTATCCATTGTTTATGTGCAGTTATATATAGTTGCTATTTCATACCTAATTGCACCACATGAGCTTTGTTAAGAATCATTGTGCGATTGATCAAATCAAACGAAAACAAAGAATTAATTACAACATAAAACATGGCTTCCATGTTTACCCACAGTAACTCACCATCTTCACTGATGACGCCGTGTGTACCATACTTCTCGTAGACTGCTTGGATAAACTGTGATGTGTCCACGTCCCCGACCGCATTGGCAGTCCTACGCTCCCGCCGTGACGAGGAGACCTCCCTTAAACACATTCCCTGTGCGAGTTTAGAGATGACGAGCGTGCTGATGCGAGTCAGTTCCTGGCTCGCAATGGGATCCATGTGGTCGTTCCTCGGGTTGCTGATGTCGTGCGGGAAGCACTAAAATGAAACGATTTTACGTAAAGAATGCATGTTTGAATTTGTTTGGTTTGTATGTGTGTGTTTTTCAGAATGAATAAATAAATAGGCCTAATAGATCATGGTAGTTTTATATAGATGTCTCCAACTCTCCACGTATCTTTTCAAATATAAAAGTTAGTCTTGTTACTCTTAATTTTGTGACGAAAAATACTGTAAAAATTAATTATTTTTAATGAATTGTGCAGAAACCGCAGCAACAAACTAATGCTCAACTGTTTTACGTATGTGCACTTTCATAAATATTAGGGATTCATTGCATGTATTATATTTTTGAGACAAAATTGTTCTTTACCTTGTTACATATCGTCTTCTTGAAAAGTTTCTTACAAGACATATATTCCTCTTCTTGGCTGTCTCTGGTATCTATCCGCTGATTTGGTTTATCAGTAGCACCGTCGCCGGACATTTTCCCGTCTCTAATGCTAAATTCCAAGCCATTGTTTTTATCAAACAAGACAGAATTTGGAGGCGATGAGCCAGAAATGACCCTATCGGGGATTGCAGTGCATTCGGATACACACACTGCTGCAAAGATGTACACTAGGCACATTAGATAGATCCCCAGTGAAGAGTGTTGCGTATTGTTGTTTGCCATTGTTGTTGGAGCAGAAAAGGAAGTGAATTTCACCCAACAGATCTCAATTGTGATTTCAGTTTGCCAACTAACGCCCCTTTTTGTCAAGGTAAGCAGCATTCAGTGTTTGGTCGTAAAAAATGGCGCGTCCGTGAAGTTCAATTGCTGTTCATGCATGGCAAGTGGCAACGATGCACTTTGTTTTGTTTGTTTCGTTTGACGCAGGAACTGCTAATAGCTAAAGTAGACTTTATACCTGCATGCTGATAAAATGTAACTGTTCTGATCTGTGTATTGCAATTTCCCTAGCAATTTATGATTTACTAAATGGACAAGAAGACCGGAATTTGTGAACAATAGTTTCCCCTTGAACTTTGGTTTTATTGGTGTTAGCCAAATCTCTACACTCTGTGATAAAATCATGTTGACTTCTAGCCTACGTCAATGCAATCAGAACAATGCTAAATAATGTTTTAGTGCTATCATCCTTTTATAATTTTCAGTCAGCTACCTCACAGATACAAATTGGATACAATGTGTTACTTGGGATTTTAGTGTTGTGGTCCAACGGTATTAGCCTGATTGTTTGTTCTTGTGGCTCAGTTTTCAAGAATTGGGGTTCAGATCACAGCATTGGACTGTAGGGACCTCTCTCCACCACCTAATACTCTCACCTCCTACAGGTGTTTTGGTAACTGCAGTCGAGGTGTAATTATCTTACCGATGAAATTATAGGGCAAAGCCGATAAACAGAAAGGACTCCCATCAGAAAATGATGGTGCTTGTGCCCTACACGGACAAACAACTTTAACATATTTGCTTCTTTGCTTCTCCCCAATATAGGATGCCAAAGAAAATGAGATTGGTCAGGGCGTGATTGTAAACCTACTATTGACCGTGGTATACCATACTGAAACATATTAGTCCTCTGGTAAAAGCGTTAACTAAGTACCAAAACGGTTATAAACAAGTTTTGAAATATAGAGGATAAGGACATTAAAACAAACTCCCACAGACATACCTATGACTTTAAATAATAATTGAATATTTTTTGCCGTGTTAGTTTGCATGAATGGTTACTGTGCAGTGCAATAAACGCAACAGCGTTGTAGTGCTGAGATACTGATATCGGGAAGGCCCCAATTACCCTTGTTCATACTGACATCCAGGCGCGGTTCTACGGGGGGGGGGGGGCTAGGGCCCCCCAACTTTTGTCTAGCCCCCAACAAAAATGCAAAAAAGAAAAGAAAAAAGCTGGAATATAGGTTGTTTTTCGACTCCCAAAGTGAAAGAGCAGTAGCGAAAGTTAGGCGACTCACGTGCGAAGGGTCTAGCCCCCCCCCCCCTAAAAAATTGCTCTATAACGGTCACCGCGCCTGCTGACATCATCAATCTTCTGACGTTGACTGCACTACTTTGGATTCGAATCGGACGGCCGATCCCGGCAAGCTCGTTGGCCGAGTGGTTCTGACGTTTGAACTATTAATCAGAAGGTCGTGGGTTCGAGTCCTTACCGAGTACGCCTTTGACATTTCCCCCTCAGGCTCTCTGAAAGCACTGAGCATACAGTGCCAGATATTGTGTATAATTACATTGCTCTAATGGTGCATTGGATAGCTTTATGGCATATGTTCAACAAAGACAGTTTTATCATGTCATTCATAAAGATGTTGTTAATCAACAGTTTCTTTTATACATGAAGTCTATTTTATATTGTTGCTAGATTTAAAGACAATTCTATTCACATAATACAGTTACTGAATCTGTAAGTCTTGAAATCCTCATTGTGCCAGCTTGTTTTACGGTCATTTTGCACAATTATTGTTTAAAAGGCTGTGGGTAAAGCGTTCAGCTGCACTCTAAACAATTGCCCGAATGTATGCCCAACAGGTAACTAAATGTGGTTCTTCAAGCACTTAAGGTGATTGAAATGAGCAAATTTCCTCGTTTGTATCATCTCAAGTACCTATTGCGCATGAAATCGGACAATTATTATGTAGTGTGTAACTGAACGTGGTGCGATTGGCCATGACGGATTCATGCGCAATTCGTGTTATGCCTTTAGCTTTATGACTTCTTGATGGTGCAGATCTCAGATCTCGGATTATTATGAAATTTGATATGCAAATTAGGATACCTATACTAATTACCCTTGGAATATTTCATTCCAATTAACCATGGCGTTTTGTATTTATGATACGTTATACGCCACGCCATGTTCTGTGGTGCACGGTTTCTATTGAAGCAATCGGCGCAGTCTTCACCACGCGTCGGAAGGTGTTGTATTGCTCAAGAACGGTACGTCCGATTTTCATAAATTTGGTTTCAAAATGTGCTTTAAGGCCGGTTCATACTTCACGCGAATTTGAGAACAAAGCGAATTTGCTGTCGCTTTCGCATTCGTACTACGCATGCGCAAAAATTGCTATACCGGATGTCGTTTGGGAAAAATATATTTTGCGGGCCGGATTCCGCCCGGCTCTTTGACGGTTAAAGGGACATTGTCTCTATGTACAAAACGCGTTAGCTCTTAATTTTTTTATGGCTAACATTTAACTGTAGATCGTTGCAAAGTAGAATGTCACAATATACATGATTGTGACCACACCTTAAAAATGTGGTTTTTGTCGTGAAATTCTAGACGAAAATATTTTCGAGCGTAAAAATATTGACCCTTGCATGTCATGGTTAGAAGTACACCAATCAGTGGTTCAATGTGTGTCTATTGTTAACCGAAGTCAGTGCAAGTAATAATTGAATTTATACAATGTGCCTACAAACGCAGATGCAGGCATTAGATTCATTCAGCTGTAATGAAAATAATATTACTGTTCGTTTGTCCAAGCATGGATCATCGACGTACCAGCAGACCGCATACGTGGTAGATAATTTTCAGCTGGAACTGCGTCTGAGGAGCAAAAGCGAACATACTTTCCTTGATATTGCATTTTGTTTATTGGCGTAATACTTGGGGGGGGAATAAAATATATATTTTATTATATAAAATAAATATTATATTCCCTTATTAAATATTCGGCTCGGGCCATTATCAGCGACCAGGCTCCTCACCGGTTACAAACTACAAGTTTATACACGCTCCATCACACTTTTATTCCCATTTATGAACATCTTTTTCCTTAAAAAGGTAAACAAAAAACTCGGAAAATTGCCCCCCAAAGATCCATGTTTTATTCGAACCTGATGCTATCCATGTTCATAACATCTGGGGCCACTGCATATCTCATTACTGCCTCATTTAGGTAAATTTTCAATAGAGCCGAAACCAAACTAAAATTCGTTTTCTCATGTTTTTACTCGATGCAACATAAAACACATTTTGACAATGTTGGACAATACTTATTTTTCAAAGGGATGAACTGTTGAACATATTTCTTTTCTCATTTTTCTTCCATACAATTCAGAAACCAACTGACAACAAACTTGTAGCCTGACTTTTGGAGGATGGATAAAATAGAAATTGGTGTTTTTTTGTCATAATTTGGACCATCGCGGTGTCGTTGGCTCATTCTTATTCCTTCATGGTCGTACCAACGTTAGTACGTAAACTCGTTGCCGACGGAGCAATATTCCCGATTCTCACGTAGGCCTACTTTTTAGTTTTAATCGATAATGAAAACAGAATGTCATTCAGACATTAGAATCTCCCTTTCAACATTCCCAATATAAACCAGGCTGTCGCGTAATCATAATGTCAAAATGTCATCACGTTGTTTACCGCTTGCAAAGTTGAGTCTAGTTCGTTTGTACGTAAACGTTCCGAGAGTCGATGTCATAACATTTTGATCAAAACTTTACTAGTACGTCACTAGTCATGAAGACGAATTGCAATACTCCATTCCGCAACAAGTTTAAAAGTCTTTTCCCACTAGTTTCAGAATCAACCGGTTTTATTTGTTGTGTTCGTGAAATTAGGTTGAAAATAAAAGTACTGTAAATACGACGTCACTTGGGCTAGATTGGTTCCAAGTCCCTCCATCATTTGTGGGACGCTGGAACCAATCTACGCTGGCGCTAGATCGATTATTTGCTTATTCAGGTTCCGGGGCCACTTTTTTTACGCAGCGGGCATTAACAACTCATAGCGGGCTTAAAACAAAGGTTTAAACACGGTCACGTGACGGGCTCTCGAACGATAGGAATAGTGAAACTGTCTGAGGTGTTTATAAATATGTATTTCAGGACACTTTGTTCTTTTAAGCATTAGGAGTCAAAGTGCACGAATTGAGCAAATGATCCGTAACTTTGTTAATAGGAAATGCGTTTGCCGAAATGCGTTTGCCGAAAGAACGATTTCGTCGGGAGGTAACTTGGTGATATTGGGAGGTGATAGGAGTGATTTGTCAAGGTTGACCTTATGTGAATGAGCCGACTTTGTTGATAAGCTAGTCGGTAATAGGCGATTTTTGTCAGTCCAGAATTTGAACAAAAAAATCAACCTGAAGTCCATGATAGTAGAGTCAAACAGATATTGTACGGGTTGACAGACATGCCGGGCTGACGCAACACGCATGCTAATTTGTCTCGAGGTTGGGCTCGTTCTAATCTTCAGGAGTGCAAGGACAAATTTATTGCCCCTGGGGAGATGTTTGCCAACATACACTAGACGCCCAAGGGTTGTGTTCATATAATATCAGAAGAAGCCATGACGGTTGATGGCTTCGTCTGGGGATCAGTGCTCCTTCTTGTAGGCGTTATTGGTGGAACTCTCTGATCACGTGCACGCATGCAGACAATGTGCTTCCTGAAACCAGTACCGGCGAAGGGATATATGAACGGGTTAATGGTGCTTTTAAAGTAAAGGATCAAACTGCATATGACCGAGCCCGTTAAATAAATGCTATCATAACCATACAGTGTAGGATCCCATACCAACCACAGCAGCAATGTACCAGTGGGCAGGTGAGACAGTGCATAGGTGACTGTTACGACCAAGATCAAACGAAGAGTTCTGCGCGAGCGCCTTGATCTTGTATTTGCTGTAGTTGCAATAGCCGCTCCTGGTTTCTTCTCGTGAAGTTTCAGCCAGATCTTCACGTAGCAGACGGTGATGAACGCCAATGGTGCGACGTACATGGCGATCACGCTATAGGTGTGGAAGAGTTTCTGACCGTGTTCCCATGGAAACCACATGGTACAGTAGATGTCAATGTCAGAGACAATTTTGACCGTGTAGATGATGACTGGGGAAAACATCGCAAACGAAACTATAAACAGAAAAATAAGAACAAAATAAGACAAAGAGCTTCAAACCGATCAGCCTTGACTCTTAATGTATCTTTTTGGGAGAGTTGGAGGGTGAGAGTTAATGCTATGGCCCATGTCAAGTACGAAGCAAGCACAAAGGGGACGCTTTCAAGTATATTCCTACCCAAAACTTACATACAACCAGTAGACAGCGTACTTTTTTTTGTTTTGGGGATAATTTATATTTCAAGAAGTAAACAAAATCCAGGGATGCATTTGCAACGTTACAGCGAACATATCAATGATAAATCAAACGGGTTTTTGGGATCACTATCACCTTCAACAGTATGACACTCTGTACAGCAATTAATCGGATTGAACCACCTCTGACAAACATCTTCTGGACAAAGATGTTTATTTATTTATAGCGGAAAACCGCCAATTACAGGGATTGAAATCATTTTTAAAATACATATTTGACGATAAAAATACATTAACACTGAAGCTGGTAAACATGTTCACAATTACAAAATAAAAGCAAATCATACATCGAAATTGCACAAAATATACGGAATTAAACAGAACAATATTATATTAAAGAAAAACAAAAAAATTGAAAAAAGAAGGAAGACACAGGACAAGACCAAGAACGAGGAAATCGTCCAACAAATATTTACAACAAAAGAATACAGCCATGATACAAACACAGCCAACAAAAGAACAATAGTACGAACAAAAAGGAAAGGAAACAGAAGGAAAAAGACGACAAGATGACAAAAAAGGAGAACAAACACAATGAATACATAACGAGAAACAAACCAGGGATGACATGGAAAAGAAAGGAATGGAAAGGGCTAAATATAAAGGGGAGGGTAGGATGGGAAAGAAGACAGAAAGAACAAAGATATAATCTGGAACAAGGAGAAAACAGCACGTCCAACAACATACTTTTTACACACACAAAACCAACATGGACACAATCACAAACACCCCCCCCCAAAAAAAAAAAAAAAGAAAGAAAGAAGAAGACAAAAACAAGAAAGAGGACACACAACAAAACGTGAACAGGTACACGAACGGCAAGGCAAGGCAACAAAGGGGTACGGATGTGTTGACGAGAAAGCAAGGGAAGAGAAGGGACCGAATACGAAGAGGTGGAAGGTTGAGGGTAGGGCAGGGAGAGGGAACAGAATATGGAGAGGGTGGTGGGTTGAGTATGAGGGGGGACGAAGAAAAGAGGGGAATCAGGAGACATCAGGAGTCTAGCAAATAGGAAAGAAAAACGTGATAAAAAGCGAAGTAAAATGTGAGTGAAAATAAAAACAAAGTAAAAAGTAAAACAAAAATAATTAAGAACTGGTTGCTATGCTTCTATAAATCTCTCTGCGGAAGGCAATGACTGTGCTTGCCCCAAACACATCGCAACTCCCGTGAAGCCGGTTGTAAGCTGACGAAATTCTAGGAACAAAACATTGCTTGGTTACTTCCACACGGCTCCACGGGACATGCAAGATGTGGTTGTTGGCAGACCTTGTCCGACGAGCAGGGACATACAGTTGGTAAGGATTTGCATCAGTTAAATTTAAAGGTTGTGCATATGTTTAAATAAAAACAATCAGGGAGTTTGAAACAGGGAGTTTGAATAAGTCACACGAATCAGTATGACTAGGATCAGTGATATTTGAGTTGTGATTATGGACAGTCCTGTACATAGAATAAGGATAACGTCGCTAAACTCTTTCCAACCTATTAGACTAACTCTTGGAAATCGAATTCAATAAAACTGTGCAGTACTCTAGATGAGGTGAAATAACAGTACAGTACAACGTACGCAAGATGTGTCCATTATTACAAAAATAAGTAAAACGCAGACTGACTACATAGGATTTTGAAGCCCAGTTGGTATACTTCCTTAATGAGCAAAGAGTTTACATTTCCGATCTTTGTAAGTTAGTTTTCAATTCTGGAAGTCTTAGTTTCATTTAAAATAAAAGGAGGACAAGAAAATCTTTCAAAAGAATCTTTTGAACAAAGCTTGATACATCAGTTTGTCCTTTCCCTATTCTGATTAATTTGTACCCATTATACGGAGGTTTCCCTTACAGCACTCACCGACCCACGACACGAATATGCCCACCAGAAAGACGCGTTGACGTCTCTTGGCATTTTTCAAGACCTCCAGCGGGTAGGCCACCATTCGCCACCGATCGTATGACATCATCACCAGCGTTAGACTCGTCACTTCAATAATAACCTATTGTTGTACATGTTGTATAAAAGTTTGTGGAAAAAAGTCTCAATTTACATTTCTTGGTAATTGTTTCTGGTACCAACGGCATCCATCTACCAGACCGGATTTTGGAGTAACTGATAATAAGTCAAACACGCCCAATGGTAAATGGCCAACGTGGAAATCATTTATACAATAAAATGGACTATAGACGGATTCCTTCTGTAAACCCCGTGCTTCACTGCTGTTGACTATAGTAAAATTTGTGTTCATGTGTCCACTAGGCAGTGAGCACAGGAACCAGTCACGTATAGCCAGGTTTGTGGTTTTTATTGGCAACATGAACAATAACAAATAAAATGAACAAGTAGTAATGTAGGTCAGTGGCGCACCCAGGATTGGACTTGGGGGGGGGGGGGGGGGGTAGGAGAGTCTTTTGACTTGGGTGGCGCAATTTAAACCCTGCATTAAACTACTCGGAAATACGCGACATAGTACTTCCGCCGCCAATTCGTGCGATTAAAAAAATAATAATAAAACAAACAATTGACAAGCTCTGGGAGGGGGGAGGGGGGACTCAAGCCCCGTTTTAATCACCAATCAAATTGGTTGCCGTAATGCTGAAACGAAAATTACGATTCAGCAAAAATCTCCAGTCGCGTCAGCTCTGCTAAATTAAGATACATCACTAAAAAGAACGACGGGTGCGCTTATTTGAATAGCATGACGAATGAAATCTTCCGCATAAAAACAAAATTGAATGCTTAAAATCCGATTTTGAAACAAAGCTGCAACTCCAGAGGCAAAACCACTTTATTATGAATGCATCAACACGAAATCAGCCGCTTTTTTGCCGAAATTGACCGGGAAACCTATAATAGACCGCTTTTGCACACACATAGATCACTAGTAGCCTAAACCGAGATTAATCCAGTACCTTTGAAAAACAGTGTATTACTGAACGGTTTTCCCAAGTAACTAAACAAATCCCTCCCTCTCCCGCTGCAGAAGACAAATTCCCAAACGTTTTCATGAGCTTACGTACGTATCGAATAAAGAATGCTGGCCAGCAGTTCAGCTTGACGGAGATGGCGAAGCCAAACCTGTCTAGGGTGCGCACAAGGGATACAAAGAGAAGGAGGAAATCCGTCAGCGCCAGGTTGCCGAAGGAGAAATTGGTGGTAGTGTGCATGTCACGGTGACGAACCACGATGTACATGACGGCAGAGTTGGCCACAAGACCGACGGCGATGAGCACAAAGGTGACACTACTTACGGCCCTCTGTACGGGCTGACCGTAGGAGCGGTCGACAAGCAGGGCTTGGGTCTGGCTGGACACAGTCTCATTCAAGGCAGGGAGTAGGGTTGATACGATTACAGATGCCATCGTCTTGTCATCTGCGTATGAACATGACATGCTTTTCGTGAAAACCATAATAAATGCAGTTCAAGAACAAGTGCAATCGCAAAGCATACCATGGTGTCGGTACATTATTCCATGCAGCGAATTTAGGGCTTTATGCAGACTGTGTGCGGGGCGAGGGGATAAGAGGAGACAAAACAGTGTGTCCAGGTGTTCTCTTCCAAGGAACTCTGTATTTGGGATTCGTTAAAATCTTCCTTAATATCTAATTTCTAAAAGGGAGCCTTGCTCAGTGTAGTGACGCACTGGGGGACGCTCGCCTGGTTTGGCTTAAAAAAAAGTTTTTTTAGTGCAGATGGATCAACTGTCTAATACTGTAATATACACATGGGAATATGTGACCTAGCGCCAGTCCGCGAGCCAGTCTCTCTCAGGAGGCCAACGGTTGAAACCCCGCCAATTTGCGCTTAGCTTCATTTCCTTAGCACTACGGGGATTGAACAGGATCAAACAAACTGCCATAATCAAAACACACTTTGACCGATCTTAATCACACAATAAATGTTCATAGGTATGTCTTGTAACTTATGCCATCAGTAAGCATGAAAACCAGCTATAGTGCTACGAAAGTGAAGATCAGCTCAAATATAAAACATTTTACAAAGAGGCGGCACTACCGGTTACGACGGGGTGGCGCTTTCTATTCAAAAAGTAATTGAAGAAAAAAAGAAAATGTGTTCCTCCGCCCCCCCCCCCTCCTCTCTCTCTCCCGTCGGATACGCCACTGGTACCAATAGTTGGTCTGCTGAGAGACAGCATCCGTATATTTTCACTGTTAACACCATTTTGTCCTATTGGGGACATGCCAAGGGTTAAATACAAAATCGGTGGCGGTCGCGTCGTGGAGGGGGGGGGGGAGGGGGTAGCGCAGTGGACCCGTACCTCACGGACTATGCTCCTCTCAAATTATTTTGCGGACGGTAAATTGTCCGACAATTTTTAAGACAAATCCTCGGTACGACACTGGGCACAAGTCAACCAGCTCTCAAAGCACAGTTATGTGGTATGGAGAAGGGTACGAATGCTACGCAATGAGGGTGCTTCAAAATTTTTAAGGTACAAACAATAGAGGGAACAAAAGGACGTCCGCGATCGGAGGTCAACACACGTTTGTGTGCACAGATACGTGTGTGTATGTCCGTCCGTGTATGCTTTGCTGGCCGCAGGGCTGGTACATGGTCGGGGCCGGGAACGCGTACACGTGGCCGACGTTCTGCCTGC
>JAULKO010296161.1:0-15022 GCA_032356045.1 Mediaster aequalis | reverse complement strand
AAAGTGGCCCACTTTTCTAAAGAATCTCTATAAAACATTTCTATAGAATTGCCTATAGAAATTCTATAGAATTTTTTTTATAGAATTCTATAGAACTTTTTTGTAAGGGGGTCTTTGTGAAATGGACGAAGGTTGTTAGCAGAAAATCTTGTGTTTAGCAGCCCTTTGCAATTGGGCACTGTCCATCAGGACACGCGTCTGAATTGCGAAGCACAGACCCCTAGCCCAATGCACTATACATCATATGTAATTGTGACCGGATCGTACATATTGAGTCTAAAGACATTTTTTCAATGATTAGTTTTTCACATGCATTTAGACAGAGCATACTCGATCAGATCTTCATTTTGATACATCACTCAGTCTGACATCCTGATGAATATGGACATTATGTGGGTGAAAACGTCGACAGTTCCTACTGATTTCCATTGTGTATAGATTTATTTAAGGGCCTGTGATGCAAAAGTAGCTCTGGTGACTTCCGACACGTCTTGTTGGGTTGGGTCATAATCATGATTACTGATCTACCAGGCAAGGAACTTTGTTCTTGGAGGGGCAAGGCAATATCTCCTTGGCAAAGGGCACTTGTATTCGAAAATCAAATTGTCTATGGGAACATTTCAAGGGCCATCAAGGTAAAGACGAGGGGCAATGGAAGCAATTGCCTCCGTTGACTCCGTGAAGTTCCTGACATGTCCTGGTCTAGAATTTGGGAGTGGTCTTCCTTGGAAAACCTGTCCATCACTGCTGAACCTATGTCAAAGTCTGTTTATTGTGACAGTCGTGAAACTCACTGCCATAGCCACAAAACTATACCTGAGTACGCTAGCATGCTGCTGCATGACTTGCACAGCTTCTCGTCTGTAGTTGATCTTGATAAAATCCTCCGCGCTACGTTGCAATTTCTGCAAGAAAAAGAATATCATGAATTCACTGCGTAATGAGCATAAAGATGTTTTCAAATGTTCACACTCAGATGTTTTTGATTTACCGCTACACTGCACCAGGAAATGTTTGGTTGAAGTCAATGGTGCAAAAGTGTTGTTATATTTAAATTTCATTATCGAAAAAGAGAGAGTGGTGTGGACTAATGAGACCTGGACTCAACTTCATGTTCATGGAGCTGCACGGCTGAAAATATTGCTTAGCAAATGTATGCGCTAAGCAAGAATTAGCTGAGAACCAGTTATTTTACAAGCCATACACATCACACGGAATTTTGGCTGGTAACCTGTTTTTGCTTAGCAAATACTTTCTACGCTCAGTAAAAATGCACGTTTAGCAGCTTTAGTGCAATTCGTTTCTGTGATTGGCAGCTTCATGGATGCTGCATTCAGACAAATGTCTTCCATATTGTTTTTGGCTTGTCAACGTCGCGCATCGTCTATAGTTTGCATGAGCAATGAATTGAGGAACATAAGGCAGAAACGGAAGATGGAATCCGCCGTGGATATCTCCCACGTAGGCAATTCAGCTTGGATTGATCGACAGGGGAATTACATCTTTTTGTGTTCCTCCAGTTCACTGCTTCCTCATGAACACTGGCCCTGGAGAGGCTTCAACTCGGCATTTATGAGTGGAATTACCTGGCACGCTGACTGAAGCTCCCGATGTGCCTTGGGTTTCATCGTGTCCTTACTCTCCTCAAGGACTTGGCTGATTTGGATGGATGCAAACCTAGAGAAAAAAAGCGATGACGGTTAAAGAGTGACAGACAGTTACGGAAGTCAGAAAGGCAAATAGAAACCAACAACAAGCAAGGTAAATGAAAGAAGCCTTTGTCTCTTTTGAAGGTCACAGGACAATCAATGTAAAGTGCATCCTGAAAGTAAAGAAAAGAAACTAGATGGCTCCGATGCCATCTGTTTTTATGCCATGATGAGCTTTTTAGTGACTGGGCCCAATGCTAGACAAATAATTTTGTTTGATTAAACTAACCCTGCTGCAGGTATTTTGCCAGGACCCTGTTGAATCCAACAATATCAGACAGCTACTGAAGTGTGAAGTCTGTCGATTCCAACAGGATCCAACACCTAGAACAAAAGATCTTTTGTTCTCTGCTCAGATCGACAATATCCAACAGAAAAGTGTTGTTGTTGGATCTTGTTGGATTCAGCAGGGTTAGGGTTAAGAATGGTAGACTATTTTCTGAAAACATGATGCCGTTTTTTAATATAAGAAAATAATGCAAAACTTATCAAGTGCTTGACGAGCAACTGCAGCCGTTTGTATTTTGCCTTGCTCATTCTGATATGCATTTTGTCTCTTAGTGTTACCCAGACACTGAGGTCCTCATCAAGCACAACTGAAAACCGGCAAGTTGAAGTAGGCCGATCATTATTGCGATAAAGGTTGTGTCTATCCCTCATGGAAACAAAGTCTGACGTCAGTTAATATCTTCTTACTTGGCTTCCAATGTGGAATGGATGTATGTCATCATGCCTTTCTTGTTTGGTCTCTGGTCGGCGATGCCAGCGTAGGACGCCAGTGCCTTTGAGATGACGGCCCTCGCTTTGTTGTTGCGCTCTCTGTCTTCAAGATCCCCCAGGGTAGCGTCCACGAGCAGGAGGGTGGTTTCCAGCCAGAAAGATTCGTCCCCGTCAAATTTCTAATGAGAAAAAGTAAGACAATGGTCTTTAATTGCACTGAGGCAACCTTGTGTTGGATTCCACACTGGTCAAAATTATGCACCGTTCGACTGGTACAAACTGGTTTGAATGATGTAAACATTAAGAGGACGAAAAGTTAGAGACAGATTAAGCCCAATACGTTTAAAGTGTGACAGACATTTTCAGTTGATCACATGATTAAACAGAGCATGAAATAAACTTTTGTTTGTTTGAAACTGTTGCTTTTCACAAAGTTTGAAACCTTTGTAAATGAAAGCTTTTCAAATGAAAGATATGCATAAGTGAATCCAAGTTTCCAACTAAAAGTGAGTCTTTTTGTAGAAAACAATTGTACTCGGACAACAAATGAATTGAACATATCAAAGAAACAAAATATAATCAATATAAGAAATGCCAATTTTCAAATTTTTGTTCAGAGTCTCCAACTTTAATGACCATTACATGGAAACATTCTTGGCGACTTGTGACAAACTATTGCCACGCAAATTTACGTTCTAAGCTGAGAACCAGTCACAAGCAATATAAATCACACAGCACTTTGGCTGGTAACCCGTTTTTGCTAAGCAAATCTTTTGTGTGCTGAGCAAAAATGCGTGCTTAGCGGCTAGCGTGAAATCGGCCCCAGGTCCAAAATGTCACACATGGCCGTAGCTTGTCCAAGGGCAATACCTGGGCTTCCTTAAGCAAGTTGATAGCCTGTCCGTAGTTGGCCTCCTGGAAGGCCAACTTAGCAAGGTTCTGCAGTATCTGGGCTTCGGTGTGTCTATCGTCAAACGCCTTGGTGGAGAGGTGGGCCTCGCTAAGCAGTTGCCTGGCTGCTTGGTAGTAACCCTAACCAGAAAGAAAGATTTTGGGTATGAAAAATGCTGAAAAGACCAAAGTTTAGAAACAGGTGGTCAACCTGTATCAAGTGGGGAAAATGTATCCAACACTTGCGGTTTGGCTGCTGTTCATTAACGCCAACATTTCAAAATGTGGAATCATCAGAACTGCTTGACTGACCAAGACATTTATGTTTGCGTTGTTTTATACTTGAATGCTCATGGACTCAATCGTGGGTGAGTATTTCTCTCGCCCCACTGGGGAAAGCTTGGCAGAGGAGATTGTAGGGGTTACATAATTGCTAGATACCAGTGATATTTGAGATTTTGGGGGAGTACATGTATGTTATAACTTGCTCACCTGCTTGATGAGGACTTCGGCTTGTTGGGTCCAGGCCTGTCTGTAGGTCATTCCGCTCAGGGACTTACTGAGACCCAGCACCGACTCAGTGATATCAATCTGTGATCGAGAATTTTTTTATCTGTCATCTGTTTGATGCTTAAAATTTAATACAGCCCACAGCTGGTACTTCACCAGGCTTAGTGGGGAGCGGGGCAGCTCAGTACAGCCTCAACAATTAAGATTATCTTCCACACCACTGTTTTTTTCAAAGCATGTCTGAAAGTTTTCAAAGGTTTTCAAAAGCCTCCAACAGTTCTTAAAAAAATTGTTTCCTAACCCCCTCCCCATAAATCCCCCACCCAAAAAATTAGGGGGGGGGGAGATTGAATCTCCTGAAGAGAGTCAAATTTCACGGAGCAATTTACGAAGCAAAAATCAGCCGAGAACCAGTCACAAGCAATGTATATTGCAATATACATCCTGTGCCATTTTGGCTGGTAACCTGTTGTGGCTAAGCAATCTTTCCTCTGCTAAGAACATTTCTGCGCTGAGTTCCATGAAATAAGCTCCTGTTCACAAGGGTACTATTTGCATTATCTGGGAAGAAAACAAAGTCTGTACCAAGGCTACACCCTGATAGTGGTAGTGTACAAAAAATGAAAGAAGAATGAGTAGAAGGCCTTGTTTTGGGTGACAGACCTTCTGATCGGCAGGGATGATGGTCCTGGAGGTCTTCTTCTTGAGCTTCTCATCACCCGTCATGAGTTGCTGCAGCTCCTTGGCTCGGTGTGCCTCTACTCTGACCTGGTTCTGCCTCTCCTTGTAACGAGCCGTCTCCTCTCGGCACCTGCCAATAACAAGGTTTCAAAGATTGTATTGGGGAGACGTTATAATCCCTGATGATTCCAGTCAAATTTCTCAAATTCTCTCTTGTTCGCAGTCACAACTCACAAATCATTTACACTGCTGTAAATTTTTTGTCAATGCCGTTCAGACTGTTTGATTTGGCGTTTGTAAATATGTGTGTGTGGCTACACACATACTATTTCTAAAACTTTGTGACCTTTGAACCATGTGAAGCGAGAAACATCGCTTTTTCAAATAGTAATCGTATACAATTTTGTAGCCAGCGTAATCATGGGGTTCGTGCGCTATCTATGGCCATTTTCTTGAAATACATCGTGTTGAAAATCCTAGGTGGTTTCGAGTGGTACAGTGAATAAATGGCAGGGCTGTTTTGGGCGGTACAGTGGGTAAATGGCAGGGCGGTTTTGGAAGGTACAGTGAGTAAATGGCAGGGCGGTTATAGGCGGTACAGTGAGTAAATGGCGGGGTGGTTTTGGGCGGTACAGTGACTAATGGGTATGTGACTTGGATGCTTACTTAGCCATGTCTTCTTCATTGACTCCCAGGGTGCCGGAGGCCGCCTCGTGGAACTTGGCTACCGAGGTCAAGTTCAGCTCAAGACAAATCTCGGCACATCTGTATTTTGAAATAAAACATGGAAACTTTGGCATCATTTCTGCTAGTTATGATGATTTTTCTACAAAAATGTTACAAAGGCAATTTGTACGATTGGCAATGCAAAATCAGCTGTGGATATGAGAGATATTTACAATTGCAAATGTCTTGCACTTTGACCAAAAATATCAAATATTTCTTGAAATTGTTTCTAAAATATTTTGTAGGGTTCCTATAATCATCTCAAAAGCCCCGTCTCCAAGCTAAGTACTCTTAACTCTTTGGACGGGGAATTTCTGACTGGGCTGTTACACAGAATTCTGAAAACAAAAACATCCTGTTGAGCTAAGCACAGCCATTTGATGCCTTGGAAAGGAAGTTGGTTGAGATGCTGTTAGGAAAGGAAGGAATTTGGCTCCCTTGCAACTACTCTGACTACAACAATATCATTTTGGCAATTTCATGGGGATAGGAAAAAGGTTGATATAGCCTCCATTTCAAGACACTTACAGCAGTCTGTACGTGTTCCCGGCTACATTTGACTCTACGATATCTCTCGCGATGACCTCTCCTAAGACCAGAGCTGGGAAGGTCAGATGGCTGTAGCCAATCCCTCGGAGCTCAGACACCAGACTGTCCAGGTAGTAGAGAGTTAGAGTCTGTGGAAAGAAGAGAGAATGGTCTAAGAGAAAGATTTTAATTGACTTTCTAGTCCAGGACCTTGGGATTATAAACCCTGTCATTTCTGTACCCAGGATATCCCTGATGTTGTCACACACCTTCAGATCCTGCACCAGGGATATCATGAGCTGTGCGGATGCATACTCAAAGTATGTCAAATCTGAAGGTCAACTGTGTATAAAGTATATTGTACTGAAAATGTTAAGTTCACATTCACTTTTCAGATAACTTTTCTCAGATTTATTCACTGAATTTCAAATACAGTTGTACACCTGAAAATACAGATATTGAAAATCAACATAAAATTACAACAACATTTAAATTTGCCAAGATTTGCTTCAGCACCTTTTATTTTGAAAACTAAATGCAGGAAACCTCATCGGATTACTTTGACTCTTTTTCACTGAGCACGATTTTGAATGCATTTTGCATAGGAAAAGACGTTTCTAAAAATGTCGAAGTGACGGTGAAAGTTTTTACCGGTTTGGTGATGGAGTCTTTGTTGATGCCTTCTCCTGTGTGGTCCTCCTTGAAAGCTTCTCGCATCTGACAAGACAAAAAAAATATCATAAGTGACTTGGAACAATGGTAAAGCTCAACAAACTCAGCCAAAGTTGTCATTATAAAAGTGCGAACAACTGGGAAGAGATAGAGGAAATGAACATAAACTCAACTAACTCGTGACTTTAAGCAGACAGGGACTCAAGTTACAATGTATGATACTTATTTTAACGTCTGTGATAAATACTGCTCAAAAATTTTTTTCAAAAGCCCAGGACAAGTTTGAAGGAATTTCTCTATAGGAAGTGGTAAAACACTTGATAATCTGATTACGATCTATGAATGTTTGTAAATTGATACCTCATGATGTGAAATCAAAATGTTGGTGGAATGGCTATGAATTAATAAAATATTGCCTTATCAAATTGTCTGAGTTTTTAATAAACCAGGACTTGGTCTATGACTTGATCATTTTGACTTGATGACTACTGACTGACAATCTAACTATGGCCTGATTCATAAATGTGAATTTGAGATAGCAAAACAAATTGGTTTAGAGCAACGGCAAATAAGCAATCGACAATGATGAAATTTGCTTTGCTTTGGGATTTGTTGGACTGGCTATTAAGCAAACTTGACTTGGATTCAGAGTCAGAAATGAAGACTAATGATAACGCTTGGACCTACCTCATCGGGCACATCGTACAAGGCCCAGTCCTCGGGATGCAGTGGCACCGCATCCAGCGGGCCCTTCCTCTTGGGCTTCTCCTTGGGCGTGTCCTGCTCCTTGCCCCCCTTGCCGCCCCCGTCCTTCTTGGCCTTGCCCTTGGCCGAGTTCTTCTGGCTGCCCTGCTGCTCGTTGGAGATGGAGACTTTGGCCATCTCTTTGGCCACTTGACCGGCGGAGCTCAGAGAAACCTGCATAGGATGAATAGACAGTGTGAATTCTCAGCTCGATACAAAAATCTCATTAGAAAAAAAGATCAATGGATTCAGAATACAATCCTGACGGAATTTTACACGGAGGAAAGTGATGGCCAGCTGTATTTATAGTCTATCCGCTCTGTGCGTCAACTGTTGAGAAACTGACTGGCCAAGCAACAAGAACCCTGGTGGGAAACTATGCGCATGAACCAAGCTTGTGCATCAAAGTCAAGCCTCACGCGCGACTGGCATACAATGAATGCAACCAGTTTCAATCTGAGTATGCACAGAACCGCAGCGTACATTGTGAGCTGGTCTCGCCCCCCAGAATGGAAGCACAATGGAAAATGACACCAAGTACCCACCCGGTACCGTAAATTCCACATTATCACGGCAAGATGGTGGAGATGTGCATGAAGCCCATACAGACCACACTAGTACAGGGAAATACTTTAAAGGCTAACTAGTAAACTTAAATGTGCATAAGAATTTGTAGGTAACAACTAGGATTCATCATCAGGAGCAATCAAAAAAGACAACTCAAGCACTACATGCACCAGTTACGTTAGAATCTTGAGCAGGAATTGTTGCTGATCTTCGTCTTGAGACAATGCCTGTGGAACAATAGTTGATGTGATTGGAGATGGTTTAAGCTGGAGTCCACGGATTCTAAGTTGGTGTCCATGGATTCTGGGATTATAGTGCCCACCTGCCAAATTCTGATCAGGAAGCCCCAGCCCAGCAGGCAGTAGGTGGTGTGCATGGGCGAGCCCCGGCCGGCCATCTTGGCCAGCATGGTGTGGATTCGAACCAGGTGCTCCAGCTGCCTGACGCTGGTCAGCTCGGCGGCCGACAGGTTCAGGTTGGAGGCCGACAGGCCGATGACCGATTGCTTCTTGATCGGGATGACCCGCGTCGCCTTGGACACCTCCCCCTCGCTGTCCGTCGCCCCTTCCGTCGCCGTCTTTGTCTCTGTAGGGGTGGGGGAATGGGGGGCCGCCGGGGAGTGGGGGGAGTGCTCGGCCGATTTCTTCCCTTTTTTCTTTTTGGACTTCCCAGCCGCTATGGAAAAAGTATAGGGTAAAATGGATTCTAGTTACCCATCATCAAGGTTTAGGTGGTTGAAAAAGGTTAGGGGGAGGGGAAGGGTTGAAACTGATCTTATTACCTTGCTCGGTGACTTTGGCCCGTGTCTCGATCTTCATGTTCAGTAAGATGTCAGCAGCCCACTCCAGCTGGTCCAGACAGTCCATCAATGGGAACTCATTGACGTACAACCACTCGGCAAACTCCATCAGATATTCCACCTTCTGCCAGTCGCTCGCACTTGCCTACAGGGGCGTCCAAAAATGCATTAGCAATTTGTTTCAGCAACACAAAGCATAGTTCTGGTTCACCAAATTTTACAAAAGAACTTAAAGAACTTGTTTGAAAGGCTACATAGATAACACATTTATAAAGTAATGGTGATGAGTTGCATTATTTGTGACACTGAAAAAAAAAAAAAGGTTGTTACAGCTTGTAACTCACAATGTCATAGTGTGACTTTCCACTGATTTTGTTGCGTCATCTCACATTTATGGGGGGGCAGGGCTAGACAAATTTGGAGGGAGGTTAAGCCTTCCAGGTACCCAGTAAAACTGTGCCTGATTAAAATGCTGTCATTCATCACAACTGGCAACATTACATTTACGTTATATCAAGAAACCGAGAGAATAGTTCAGAATTTTTTTTTGAAACTTTCATTACAACCACCAGACACAGATCATCATTCATCACTTCCATTACTTTTCAGAGCAACTGTCATCATGTTATTTTTGGGGAGTTGTAATTTGAATTTTTTTTTTTTAATGGGGTTTAAAGTGTTATTCTATCAAACTCATGTTCCATCTTTAGTACTGGAATTTGGCCGTGATAATATGGTTCTTGTGTCCTTGACCAACTGGGAGTATAGAAAGTTGATTGAATGACTTTCTTTACCTTGCCTAACAAAATCAGTTTGTCAACTTCAACTACCTGGGGAAACTAACATCCCTGCTTAAACCGTCAAGCATGATACATTAATGTTGTCTCCTACCTGCAAGACCTCAATGGCATTCTTGTACGACGTCAGCTGCTCTCGTTGATCCCGGGAGCACAGCGCCACCTTGTGCCACATTATGGACAGGTAATCCTCACTCTCATCCTGTTTTTTGGAAAGTGATTGACCAAAAGTTTACTAGATCTAAGGGCATGAAGGCCATTTCATACTTGACGCAAAAAGGAAAGTGAAGCGAATTTCATTACATCAACAATGGTTGTTTCATTGCAATATTTTCCATGTCACCTTGACAAATTTGCTTGCTCTCAAACTTGTATAAACCAGCCTTGTTAAAGCTACTTAGGTTTGAGTTTCGAAAAAATTCCAACTTGAATCTACTGCGCAGCATCCCAAAGTTTCCAGAGGGTTTAAGATAGAGTCAAACCACTGAAACCTACGTAGCACCACATGGCCACGTGGTGCTGTGTAGGTATCAGTGGTTTGACGGTTTACCCAACAAACTTGCAGGTTAAATTTGAATCTTTCCTGTGAGGGCCAATTTAAATAACCAGTAACTGTTATGTGAATTAATTCAATCAATTAATTCAAATCTTGAATTTGCAAGACGCAACTATGAGTTCTGTAACAAAAGGGGACAAACATTTTCTTTTTCTGATGCGTTTGTCAAACTTAACAGTTCAGAAAGCCTCTTACCAACAGGCAAACAGCATATTTTTTGTTTCAAACTCACCTTAAATTTGGCAATGTCCACGCTAACATCTCTGCCCAGGTTGGCCTTGACCATCAAGCGATGCTTAAATATCAACCTAATGCAAAGGTATGAGAATAGAGAAGGCGTTTACCAATCAAAGAGTACAGAAAATGGACAAATAAAATAAATGAACGGCTTAGGAATAAGTATGAGGTGTAATAACTATGGTAATAAGGACGATAAAGTAGTCAATATATTACAGGTTTGCCTACTTACAGTCTGTGCTTGGTGCGTGGCATATCAGCCACAGCCTTGTCCATAGCGGCTAAGGCTTCCTCCCATTCACCCTGTAAGGAAAATTGAAAAGCCATAAGACGAGAGCAGACACCAAAACAACAGTGAGATTGAGCCACAAATGGAAAGACTTGTTTACACGTGGTCAATTTGAGCCAAATTGTTACGTTTAAAATTTCTCCAAGAAAAAAGCAGAAGGAACAAAACCGTGCTTCAATCACACCAGGCAGTTTTGGAATTACAATAAACTGTCGGTAAAATGGAAAATGTTCAAAACTCCCATCACTGACTCAACATCAACTCGGCATTATTTACCAACAGATTGAAAACCCAATCTCTCATCAGTTCTTACTCATTATTTGTTGATGGCATTTTGTACCAGAGCACTTGCAAATAATTATGTATGTCTGCTTTGAAGTCCTTTGTTTGTACTTTTCACTTGTCAGTCAGTGTTTGTCCATTGGTTAAATGACACCTTTGCTTCATGTAATACTCGAATGTATTTCTGCATAAACTCATTTTTTTCTCAAGATTTATTACGCTCACTGTTTTTTATTTCTTGGCTTAAACTTGGCTGTTGTTATACACTGTATATTAACATACTGACATGCAAATGAAACAAACAATGACTAAAATAAATGATGACATGCAAATGAAACAAACAAAGCTAAAATAAATGTATGATCCGATGAATAACATGCAATGTATTTTCATGGTACATTTATTTTATTCTGCGCTTCAATGGGGGCAGTGAAGAGAATAGTTTTGTCTGTCTGTATCTCAGCATTCGGCAAGGCCTTGTGATGGTGGTGCTCATCAATGCAACAGTGGTGGTCTGTTCTGCACCTGAATAGACTGATCCATTAAGCCCCGCCCCTTGACGTACTGACCAATCACAGCCGTGACTACATGTTCAAAAGTCTGACAAAAATCTGTGCGATTGCAGCATGCAGGGTAGCATTGTAGAGCCGCACATGCTCTTACCCACGTGCGCAGTGGGCGGGGCTTACTGAATCGGTCTACTGCAGTACTTCAGTGTTTGGATGGACTGACTGTAAGCTTACTGTGGGCATAGCAGCTTCCCTACCTGGTCTACGTAGGCCTGGAACATGACCCCATACATGGCTGCCCTGAGTGTCAGGTCGTCCTCTGGGTCGGATAAGATACCAGCGATTGGTGAGCTGGTCGGGCTAGGCGCCGGGGAGTCACCCTTGGCATTGGGACCCACAGGGGGTGCTGCGTTGGTCGTAGTGGCCCCGTCCTAGAAGCAGGGAGACAGAACAGTCAGATTAAGCAACATGCTACTTGTCCCATTCAAATAAAACCAACACACTGTATAGCATTTAAATGTATACCAATTTTAATGAGCTTCTAAGCACACAAACTTACTGAGAACAGAAAGGGTTTGCATACTTGCAAATACAGGTTGCCAGCCAAAAAGTAATACTGCATGTGACTGGTTCTCAGTCGTTTATTTGCTTAGCTCATAAACCTGCTCAGCAATATTTTCAGCTCCATAAAATTGGGCCCAGGTTTCAGCGGACAAACGAGGCAGGTATTAGCGAATACCGATATCAACCCTTTCAGTACCGTATGATTTACACACAATCAACCCACACAGCCAGTTTTCCTGGTGTGAGATCTGGGCCAATTTCATGGAGCTGCTTGGCACAAAATTTAGCTCAGCACAGAAAAGATTTGTTAGCAAAAACAGGTTACCGGCCACAATGCCGTGTAAAGTACCCGGGCCCAATTTCATGGAACTACTTAGTACAAAATATTGCTTAGTTAATTTTTCCGTTTAGCAAAAATCAGCCGAGAACCAGTCACAAGCCGTATACATCACATGCAATTTTGGCTGGTAACCTGTTTTTGCTAAGCAAAATTTTGCTGTGCTCAGCAAAATTTTGTGCTTAGCAGTTCCATGAAATTGGCCCCTGGTTCTTAGCTAACTTTTGCTTAGCATGAAAATTTGCCAAGCAGTTTTTTTTGCTGTGCAGCTACAAGAAATTCATCCCTGGAGTTCTATGGCATTTACAACCCGCATGATAATCCTGGGTGTGGGGCTGAAAGAGTTAATTACCATCTCACTGGTGAATTCTGCTTGCAGTGCCTCCTGCACACAAGATTTGAAGTCGAAACCAGTAAGCTCTGGTTAACAGGCTTAGGCAAACCATGCTTTATTAAACCAATGTTTTTATGGAAAATGGAGTGGTTTTTTTTCATTTCCAGGTTTGGTATTCTTAACAAGTAACTTGCTAAGAACTCTCCACTCAGGCTGATCTTTTCCAAAACCTTCCTGACTTTTCTAAAACTGTTGCTGTTTTTATAACTATTTCTATAGCTTTGCTGTTTCATCCATCAATGAAAAATTATCACCATATCTATGAATTTTCCCGAACTTTTTGTCTACTTTTTTGTCTTCCTAACGCAACTATGCAA
The DNA here is from genome assembly GCA_032356045.1 of Mediaster aequalis. NCBI lineage: Eukaryota > Metazoa > Echinodermata > Asteroidea > Valvatida > Goniasteridae > Mediaster > Mediaster aequalis. Next base: position 2,193 of record JAULKO010296161.1, on the reverse strand, counting down.
AAAATAAACAATGATAAGACCAACCTCTTTCTTGACGGTCTTATCGGCAGTGGCAGTGACACAGTCCAGGATGACCGTGAGTGGTCTCTTGAGTAGCTGCCTCTCCATTGGCTCGTTGACCAGGGGCAGGCAAGCATTCCAGTAGTGTCTGGCCGCAGTGATGACCAGGCGGTAGTTCTTGGCCTTGTGTCCGTACCTAACATGTCGATTTTGGACAGTAATATTCAACAACAATAAAACAGATGAGAATGACCGGAACAAGGCCATCGGATCTTGTTGTGAATTCTTTTATATCATGAAACAAACCACAAGGGAAATTGACTTGGTAATTTTAATCACCTTTCAAAGTGAACAAAGAAAACTGGCAGAAGCGGGATTTGAACCGGCAACCTCCAGTCTACCGTACCGGTGCTCTACCAACTGAGCTATCTTGCCCTACCAACTGAGCTATCTTGCCCTATGTTGGCAGTCTCCCAATTTATCAGTATCTTTGTTCAAGGAGGCACTAGTCAGAAGTCATAAACCCACAATGCAGTATAGCTACGGATCACACCCCAACTTAACGATACAGCCTGGAAGGCGGCAGTGTGGGGATCACTCAATGAGGATACAACTTTCAAACTTGCAATATCATCAAACAAACCACAAGGGAAACTGACTGGGTAATTCTAATCAATTTTCAAATTGAACAAAGAAAACTAGCAGGAGCGAGATTTGAACCTGCAACCTCCGGACTACCATACCGGTGCTCTACCAACTGAGCTCAAACTCTCAGAACTGACCTCACGGCATTAAGGAATGCATCAAGTGCCGAGCGTCTGATGGCGTTCTTGCCCTGCATGTTGAACATCAGGCTCTGGCCAAGGATGCGACTGGAGTAACTCAACATCTCATTGTACACCATTGTCTTGTGCCTGCACAAAAATAACAACGTTGGCACATAAATATTACACATGCGCAACTGTGATAGTTGTTCTTTTCTTGTGAATGTTTTCGTTGCTGTATTTTCGTCCTCGGATTGAAATGATTACCCTACCCCATGCCTCTACACTCACCTATTTCTACATTTCCTTAATATGACTTTCTGACTTTCATTGCTGTACATGAGGCCATTAATATGATCCCTTCCAGTTTGAAGATTATCCAAAACTCAAAAGATTTGTCTTCTTCAAACAAAGTGAAAACATTTCAATGCATGAGTGAAAACATATAATACATTCCGACAGACAAACTATACCATTCTGGGGTCCAAGGACTTTCTGAAATAAACGATGCCACTGTCAACTCAAATGCTTTGTCCGTAGCTCTGATCATTAACTGATGACCACTTGTCAACACCACAAGCACCGAGAGACAAGTCAACACTGCAAGACAGACAAAAAGTCCAACAGCCTGACAGACTCACTCATCCATCTTCTTGCTCCTGATGCTGCTGTTGTTAAACTCCAGCGCTTTGCCTGTGGTCCTGATCACAAGCTGGTGGTCTCTGCTCGACAACGCCAGTTCTGAAAGACGAGTCCACACCTGAAGCTCGACCAAACCGTCGTCCCATTTGCAATCTTCCACCATGTTGCATATCTGTTTGTGTTCGAGTGTTAGGTACACGTAAAGACGTTTGGATGTTAGCAACAGGCAAAATATAAAAGAGTAATTTCTATGAGCCTGTGGTTCACTCCATGAGCATTTTATGTCTAACGACAGCTTAACTTTGACATACTATCTATGCTGACATACTATCTATAAAAGCATGGATACGGCCATTCTGTCACATTATCACCCGACAATGCATTTTGTGCAGTGTTTGCCAAGAGCACGGTATGTGTCAAACCTATCTTAAAAAGGCACTCCCTTTCTACATTGGTACGCAATACGTTTTTGTTTTCAATAAGTGTGCAATGCGTACCTCGATGACCATTTTTTCAAACAATCATCATGTCTAATCAGAGTACGTATGCCACCGCGGTCGAACAGGGATACTGTCAAAGGTCATTACATAGGCCTACATGTTTAATCTACACTACTTTGAAATGTTGAATCAAAATGAATTGAAGTATTTTAGTTTGACATTACACCGTGACCCATAGGTCAAATTGTATGGCCATCACAATAAAACGTCACAAAATGCATGACATTACAATAGACGATACTTAACTAAAAATGAAAAGTGCAAATTGATAGAAGACAATCGCAATG